>JZKD02S0759214.1:36292-53465 GCA_000966675.3 Picea glauca
TCCTTAGCTTGCACCCCATATTTAATGTGGAACTGCTTCAAACATATTTTCCACCTCTCTTGGACACCTCACACGTGGTCAAGCACTTGGCCCCTACAGAACTCAATATTGACTAAATTGAACAGACGATAGTTGATTGGATCATGGACACCAAGTCAAAGGGAACTCACCAACATAACATTCAATTCTATCGGGTCGTCAAAGTAGGGCAGCTTCTTCACCAGGGAAAGTGGCTCACCAAGAGTAAGATTCAGTAGAAGTTTCCCCATCTAATTGAGGAACCTTATGTGATGGAGACCATTTCTTCCTAAGGGAGGAGGACTGGTTCATGTGGATACTAGTGGCCACCCACATGTTCCACTAATTTATAATGGTTCCACATCTTGGTAGTTTTTCTATATTTTTTCAGGTCCCAAACTTCCAAGGTCATTTTGAGGCCCTAAACGACGTTATTTTGGTGTGGAAATTCTCACTATATAATCAGAGGAAAATATCGAGTGATTTAGAATGTGTATTTCTTGGCTAGACCTTTCCGACAGGCTACCGATCACCCCAAATGAAGATCGTATGCAAAATTTATGCCCCTAGGAAGTTTGTGTATCAACTAACCACATCGAGGCCTACAAACCTTTTGGTGTTTCATATTTCAGGGTTAGGGTTTTGGATGTTTAGGGTTTTCTCATTGATTATTTATGTTAAATTTCATTTTCTTCCTATTTGTAATCAACTTCTTGCGAATGAGCATAGCCAACACATCCCTCACTCTTCAGGGAAAAGCTACCACCATTCTAGCTAGTTTGTGTGCTTTCCATTTTACAATCTTTTGTATTTCATTCATTGATAGAATCTGAGTTCAATTGTACTATTGTGTTTCTTACAATATATATGTGTGTTTGCTTGTTATATATCTACCTTCATTTTGTTTCCAACATAATCCAGATAAGTTGAAGTTTGATAACTTGTATGTTGAGGGAGCAATGTATTCATGTAGCATTCCCATCTCATTGAATCCAATCACCTATCAATTGAAATTTTTGGTCAATCCTAAACTTTGATTTATTTTATAATAATTTGATTCATTTTAAAATCAAGAAAAACCATAGAGAACAAGGTTCTAAAATGCATGGAGCTATGATCGTGCGAAGTCTGGGCTACCCCTGGAAATCTAGCCAGATTTAGATCCATTTTTTTCCTGAAAAGTGGATTTGTTTTCTACAAGTTTAGGATATTTTGTAGGGTGAATGGGGGATTGGATTTTTTTTTTCATTTTTGAAGGAAATTGGAGATGAAAACCATACACATAATGAAACCATCTATGGAAAAAAAATGTGGTTACTTAATATGATTCTACAATGAAAAACTAAACTTTTAATAAGAATGGAGTTGTGTTTAAGCTTTAAACAAATAAAACATTTGGTTGAATGAATTGAAAACATGAAACTAACATATAGAGATCAATGCATTTCCATATATCAATGTGTTAGTGATGAAAACTAATGCATTTAATGGGCACATCCTATCTTCCACCAATTTGAATTCACTACAGTGGAGTTTCTTGAGGGAAATCAATCTTAAAAAGACATATGGAAAGTATTTTTGGGAAGGGAGTGACATCCAAGTGGAGGGAGGCTAATGATTTGTTATGATGTCAAAATATTATACTCATATAGCCATTTATATCACTCTTATAGTCAATACCTCACTTAGGGAAACAAATCATACACAATTCCAATGTCAATGAAGGAAATCCATATCATGTAGAAAAAATGGCACATCAATGGAACAAACAAAAAATACTTCTCATTGTTTGATGATGTAGAAGTGGATATAACTACTATGCTAAATGAACTATATGTGAGAAAATTACAACAATTTAACTATTTGACAACAATAGAATGCAATGCATGGAGGGTTTGTATATGCAATGGAAGGAACAAAGTCAAAACAAATAATCAAAGACATGTCACATTCATATAGGCAATAAATAAATTGTGGTGGGATTTTTGCATTTCTTGAACAAAAGCCTCCAAATTTGTATATGAATCTCCTTCTCCATCCACAATGAGCTCATCATCTCTCCTTCCAACTGTCTTTCCTTCTTCCTTGTCCAAAACCATGGTGATTGTTCTCCTCACCTCCTCTTCATTGAGAAACTTTATCACATCCATACATATATGTATGGCTAATCCTAGGCATTCCACCAAGAACATGGAGTCGAATGGATGTTCTACAAACATGGGTCAGGTTACCATGGGTCTTCCTGATCATGCAAGAGAATTTTGTGCTATCAATTCTAGGAGCACTATCGATGGGAGATGTTGGAAGAGATAGTAGCTAGAGGTCCACATTAGAATCATCAACCTCGGGCTGGAGACATTTCAAGTTACTTCTATTCATTATATACCTAACTGTAAGGACTTTATGCAAGGCCAAAATTTTGGCCAGTTGAATGAATGGAATGAGATGGCCCCGTGCCAATGATGGGACTACTAATACATGGGGCTTCTTTCTCCCATTATAAACCCCGATCAACAAGTTTCACAAGTGAAATAATACCAATCCAATATACCAATTGAGAAAAAAAGGATCAACATTTAAGAAAAATTTAGAACCATATGTGAAGCTTGTTGATGTTTTCAAATTAGGTTTTGGTCATGGTTCTCAAATTAGGTTTCATTCATATTAATTTCACCGGAATGTTTGGAGCCAACACTATTGTTCATAATGGACATGGACAAAGACCCACCCCCATTACTAGTTTACAAGTTCCTCACACTCTTGACATACTGCATGTATGAGCCTTCTCCAAGTATCACAATAAACAATGAATTCATATTCCATTGTTTGATATTGTTCTCGTTCTATCCTTCTCAAATAGTTTGTTTACTCCCACCCCACCCATATTTCCTATAGTTTATAGTTCGTTAATCTCTTAAACTTAGATTTAGAAAACATATTTTACCATCATCGAAAGTTGAGAGATACACTATATCCACATGGTTTATTTGTAGATAAATGTAGACAAGAATAGATGGTGTCCATTTATGCAATGCATGGGCATTTCTAATCCAAATATTGCAGGCTATATTGAATCAAACCTGCTTTTGTTGAGCTCCTAGGATTAAGAAAACTCATTGTTTTATGAGTGGGTATCCATAAAAGTAGCAAATCTCATCACCCGAATGATAGTTCTCTATAGAAATCACCCAAGCATTTCTATAGGTCCATGAGGGGATCAAAAGGTTGATAAGGAGAGGTATCAAGATAGATAGGTGATAGTAAAAAAAAATCACAGGTGGCATATTGTAATATGTTAAAGAGAAGGGACATGTGGTTAGTTGCAAGTGGGTCTTGACTCACCCTTAAGAATCCTGAGATCCATAGACGATATGCTTATGAGGAATCTTGTTCGGAACAACTAAAGATTCCTTCATGAAAATGGAGGCACATAACCTGTGTCTTCTTATTCATAGTGTCTATGTTAATAGTAATTTTCTCATTTCTCTTGGAAGCTTTCTTCTCTCCTTTGATTGCAAACTATGAACATATTGACTTCCTTCACTCATCAGTAGCAACAATAGAGCTCCCTAATCCAAAGATTTTGTCATCATAACTAACTTTAGCTAAAATAAATTGAAATACGACACCAACATTCATAGTGTGAGAATACGATAAAAGTAGCAAATCTCGTCACCCAAATGAGAGTTCTCTACAAAAATCTCCTAAGTAGTGTAGTAGGTCAGCAAGGTCATTGAAAGGTTGATAGGTAGAGATACATAGGTGATGTTTAAAACAAAACACATGTGGAATATTATAATAGGCTTCGTGGAACATTGTAATAGTTTAAAGAGAAGAAACATGTAGCCGGTTACAAGTGGGTCTTGAGAGACGATGAAGGGCGGAGGAGAATCGTCCCCTTAAAAAAATGCCTTCAACATAATTACTATTAAAAAATGCTTTCACCATAATTACTATCACATTTAAGGAAACAAAATAAGGAACTCAGTGTGAGAGTGAGTGGGAAGTGCTTACATGTGTAATGTACTCCCCTAGGTTTCCCTTACTCGTATCTGGCCACTTGTCAATATCTCTCGCCCATTGATTTTGTTTTTATTTCCCTACAAGAATCCTGGAAGGGAATGCATAACACGGTGGGAGCAGATGATTTATAACAACCAAGATTTCCATCATATAAGTGTGGGAAGTCATGAATATTATCATTTATTTGATACATAAATATGTTGCAACACTAAGCCTTGGCCAAGTGCTGAGTTAGGTCCTCCTAGGAGTCAGTTTGGTTTAAGTGGTAAAATAGAGTGAGAAAATGACTTCACAAGGGCAATCAAGATGGCCTTTGATCGACAACGTTCCTGTTGTGGATAACATAACCCATTAGTCGCGCTATCAAAGTGCAATTTCTTTTTAAATTGGGAATGATCGACACCATGGTCCTCTAGTAGCCTAAAATAGCGGAGGTGTACCTTAATAAAGTAATATAGTCAGTCGGACAATATAGTTGCTAATTACATTGACTACATTGGCTACGACTTTGATGGCTTGGTTTGGGATCCTACATTCCTGCTAGGTGCTCTCTTGTAGGCTATTGGCACTAGCGTAGGGTTTATAGTGATAGCGAGTTAGATTTGAACTTGGACCTTGCCTAAATAATCCCAACATATTACAGATTCTCCTAAATTTAAAAAACAATATAAAAGTACAAAAATAAAAATATATGTTTTTATTTTTATTTTTTATATATCATGTCTTGGTTATTGAACCCGTCGTTGTAGGGATGTCCACACTTTTACAATTTATCTTGATGTTTTTCATGCAGGAATCTCAATATGTATGCCAATTGATTTACTTGTTGCAAAAAGGAGAAGACGAGGCCATCACAATTATGAAGTCGATGTTATTTGTTTGTGTTTATGAGTGGTAGGCATTCCACTAACGGTGGAAGTCGAAATCGAGATGGACCACGATTTCCCTCACTTCCATGGGATCCAACCTTAAAACTCCTACGATTTCATTGTTGAATTATCATTCTTTACATTCTTTTATGAATAATCTTTGAAGTGGTTTCAAACATCTACATTCTTTTAGGAATATTTTTTGAATTATCCTTTTGGATTTGAACTCCTTAAAATGATTAAGAAGAAAATTTCAATTTTAATCAGTAATCCATGACATTGGCCTAAGAATCCACTGTGATATTGAAAATTATAAGCATTTTCATATTTTAAATACAATCTTTTTAATTAAATTGGTTTCTAATCGGTGTTATTCTTTAAATACAATTTTAAAGTTGTTAATAGGAAAAGAAAATTGCATAGCTTTACTAAGCATTTTCATATTTAAAATATAATCTTTTTAATTAAATCGTCTTCTAACCGTTGTCATTTTTTAAATACAATTTTAAAGTTGTTAATAGGAAAAGAAAATTACATAGCTCTACTTTGAATAATAAGTATAGAAATTAGATTATGTAAATTTTGTAATAAATTGATTTTATTTTCAAATATATATTTTTTAATTTCATTAAAATTTAAATATCATATTTTAAATATAATTTAAAATTATTAAGTAGGTGTGAGTTATATGATGGATTTAATGTTGTGGAAGAGTACTATGGAAGGAATATTTGAGTAGATGTGAGCTATGTAATGGTTTTAATGTTGTAGAAGGATACACCTTATAGGGAATAAATAAAAACCAACTAAAATAAAAATTACAATAATTAATAGATTATTAAAAATATAACATTTTTTTATATTTTATGATATTTATTATCCTTTATAAATAATAAATTTCAAAAATTTACATTCTTTTAAGAATATTTTTTAAATTATCCTTTTTAAATGGGTTTAAACTCCTTAAAATGAATAAGAAGAATTCAATTTTAACGATTGATACATGACATTTACCTTAAAAATCAACCATGATACTGAAAATCATAAGCATTTTAATATTTTAAATATAATTTTTTTAATTAACTCTTCTTCTAACCGTCATGTGACGGACTGGGTGTCATTTTTAACTACAATTTTAAGGTTTTAATAGGAAAAGAAGATTACGTGGCTCTACTTTCAATAATAAGTATAAAAATTAGATTATGTCAATTTTGTAATAACTTGATTTTATTTTCAAATAAAAAAATTTAATTTTACTAAAATTAGATGTTATATTTTAAATACAATTTTTAAATCCTTAATAAAAAAGAAAATGCAAATATTCCTTTTAAAATAGGTATATACGACACGGTTCAAAATGCGTGCAACGTTTATAAATGAGAGGAGTATTTTATTAAAAATTAGTTGTATGCATGCCGTCAAATTTTTGTGTGATTGCGTGTGGAAGCACAGTCAAAGAAGCAAAGAATTGTGTACTATTAAGTTGTTTTCTCGGTATTCACGCGCATTGCTCGCTTTGAGGTATAAATTATCTGGTCGCACACGCATCATTTATGACAACAGCGAGGTGAGTGGGGCCAATATGACGCACGCAATAATTGGTTGTCAAATAATAAATAAATCACAGGATGATTGGAGCTGATGTGAGGCTGGCTAACTCATTCACTTGTAATTTATTTTTTATTTAATAAATTATAAGATAAATTGATTTATTTTTTATTTAATAAATTATAAGATAAATTGATTTATTTTTTATTTAATAAATTATAAGATAAATTAATTAAAGTAAGATAATTTATGAGTGAATATTAAGCTTAGTGATTAACAACATGTATTTAATTTTTATACATTCAAATCCGAAAAAAAAAATATATATATATATACCTCCTTAATTGTTTGTCACAAGACAATTTACCTCTCCAATACCATAAAAATTCAAAGTCGAACCCTCATCAAAGTACAACTAATGATCTACATAATTATGGAAACTTTGGATACAAAGTTTCCCGTGCCATGCACAATTCTTTCTAGGCCGTTGGATTCCCTTTTTTCTCCTCCGATGGTGCATGCTTATCATGGGCACTTTTCCTTAACCATCAATGTTTGATAGGGCCCGAGCATGAAGTTCAATTTATTTGGCATTGCTTTGAATGTAGTTGGGTCATTTTCCATTAGGCCTTTAACTTTTTAATTTTGTGGTAGGTTTGGGAAAAGACGCCTTCATATCGTTATATCTTATGTCTTTACTTTTGTTATGAAGGTTAGTTAAATTAATTAATGGGAGGCTTTTTAATCTTATATGAAAAAGTTTTTAGAAAGAGGATACATGTTCTTTCTCGATAAGAAGGACACCATGGAAAACGGGAGTTGTAAAGCACAACAAACATTTTAAGGTGTAGCTTGCCTATGTTTCTATCTTTTATTAGAGATTGATTAGGGACGGTAGTTTCACAAATGTTATCGATATGAGATGGCATGCACGTTGAGTGAAGAAGGGGTGAGCTCACTCTCTATTCTTGTCCTTCTCCACCTTTCGAGGCTCACCCTCGAGTTAGTGATATTTGCGATAACTATTACTTGTATCAGTAGAAAAAGTCTCGTGGTTGAGGCAAGGAGCGGGTTGTTGTTAATCTCCCTCTCCTATTCATTTCCTTTGCATCCTTGAAGATAATATAGGAGGTGCCCGTCCTTCAATAGATAAGTAACTAATAAGGTCTTGAAGGATCAAGATCGTAGAGTGAGGAGCCTCAAGTTCTAGAGCACTTACAATCTCTAAGGTATAAGATGTAATATAATATGAAGAAATAAGAATATTCAACATATATCAATGGAATAACACAATATTGAGAAGAGCAACACCAAAAATGATACCTTTATTCAAAGAAAGCAATGTTCACTTGCCTCTTCGAGGGGGCAACCTCCAACAGAGCAAAGCTCTATTACAATAATTCTCAAGACAAAGTTTCTCATGTGTGTAAATACCTGAGCGTGCATTTTAGTGAGTCCCGACGTGCATTTATGCACAAATGAAAAAATTACATTTTAAAAGAAAAACAAGTATTTTTCTCAATGAGGTATTTTATTTTAGTCTTTCTAGAGTCTTTTACATGTTGATATGTCTATTTTATTTATTTAATTATTATTCAGTCATATCACCTTGTATTTTATGTTGATTTCTGCAGGTCCTCATAATGGGAATGAAATTAACAACTACCCTATGTGTGATGTGATTGTAGAAGCTCATGCCTCATCGAGCTCATCGACGCAGGTAGTTAATAGTCATTTTTCCATTTTAGTTAGTGTCTCTGCACAGTTTCCAAATATTCATATATATTTCAACCCTTTACCAAATTCTAGGCACAAATCACCCTAGTATGCATTATTTAGGGTTAACAACAAATCCACAGTCATGTAACTTGTAACTTTTAAATTAACAACACCCTACATGGATTTTTCTTCCTAGGGCATGCATTTCTCATCATGCCCCATTTTCTTGCACTTTATGCATATTTTTCCATTTACATGGAAAATTTTAGCCTTTATGCACAACAGAGGGTTTTTGGTTTCAAAATGAACAACTAAACTATGAATAGATGTAAAATTCAATAAAATTCAAACTCCACAATTTGAACCACTCAATTTGGAGGTAATATGAGTCTTAGGCATGCATTTTACAGTAAGACGGTTTTACCTTGCATTTTACAAAAACTTTGGAATCTTGGTTCAAGGTAGAATTCCTTAGTCATTTTAAAATGCACTCGGTATGATATATATATATATATATATAATGTTATTAACTTAGATAACTAAATTTGGAGCTATATAGAATCACGGGCATGCATTTCCATTAGGTCACTTTCTATTGTTTTGGTCTCTCAATTTATAAGGTAGAATTTTCTCCTTTTACACAGTGGCCACTTTTATGTTTGAAAATGAAAATACAAATATGTAGACACATGTAAAATTATCTAAGACACCCTCAGAAATTTGCACCACTCAAATTGCACAAGTGTTAAGACCTGGGTGTGCATTTTAGTGAAGCCTGGCATGCATTTATGCACATGGAGATAAATTACAGATTAAAAGAAAAACATGTATTTCTTAAGTGTGATTGTGCATTTTTAGTTGCGGAGGCTCTAAAAAGCTTGAATTGGGGTTTTATGCAACAACATAAAACCTGATCCTAATTGTCTATATCATAATATATCGAGAACATTGTCATCTACATCTGGCTCAACCTGCCCCTATGTCGAATGCAATATAATTTTTTAATTTTATTTTACTATATGTACGTCAGACCTCCAATGGATGTTTGTTCCTTCCTGCTAGGACTTCGATCTCTCATGTGTCCCCACTACGACAGACATTGCAGACCATGGCATCGTACATTCAAGGAATTCCTCACACCATATCATGGTATCATTGACATAATGCATGTTGTAGAGTGTAGCCACATCGACGTAGGTCGTCACCACGTCGACATATTAATGTCATTCATAGTCGTGGTCAACTACGGTCATGGCCAGCCATGGTCATCTATGGACAACAACCATCAAACATGGTTAACTATTGTCAACCATGGTCAACCACATTCAACCATGTTCATGGTCAATCAACGAAAACCATAGTGAAGGTCTACAAAATTTAACCATGGTCATGGTCAACCGTACTTAACCATGATAATGGTAATCTAAGGTCAACCATAATTATCCATGGTCATGGTCAAGAAAGGTCATGGTCAACCATAATTAACCATGTCAACCATAGTCAATCTTTCCTTGCCAAAGTGAGCCAAGGTCTACCAAAGTTATCCATAGTCATCGTCAACTATAAGAAACCTTGACCATGGTGAACCATAGTCAACCATGGGCATTTTCAATTAATGTATTAATACTTTAATAATGTATTATTAATGCATTAATACTTTAGCAATGTATTGATTAATAATGTGTTAATACTTTAATATGTTACATTATACATCAATGTATTAATACTTTAATTTATACAGTGCATTAATATAATAATGTATTATTAATGTATTAATACCTTAATAATGTATTAATACTTTAACAATGTATTAATACATTACATTATTAATGTCTCAATACTTTAAAAATGTATTAATTCTTTATTAATGTACTATTTTATTAATGTGTTAATACTTTATTAATGTTTTAATGTATTAATAGTTTAGTAATGTATTAATTAATACATTACAATATATATTAATCTATTAATGTAATGTATTAATACTTTATTGTGTACCTTACATTAATGTAATAATTAATTAACACACTAATTAACATTCAATTGATTAATACATTGATATTTTAATTAGTACATTAATATCTTAACTTATATATTAATACTGTAAATTAATTAATACACTAATTATGTATTAATACATTAATGGTCTATTATTCCTCCCTAGTGCATGTTGGTCGTCAACTAGAAACAAACAATTTTAAGTAAAATGTGGTTGATATACACCAATCGGTGTTATTAATTTTAAAAGGTGGAAAATGGCACCAATTGGTGTATATCAACCACTCTTACTTAATATTGTTTGTTGCTAGTTATACTTATACTTGGAAATGCTATTTTTTTTAATCAATTTATTTCTATGATAGTCATCATTATCATTCTTTTCTATTGGGTAGGCCTTCCTTAAAGATGATGCATAGGTGAAAGATGAAAATATTTAAAAGAATGCAAAAGCTATGCTTCAAAATATGGAAAAAAAAGAAGATAAATCTAGTGGTATGGCATAGGAATTTAACATTTTCTAAGACAAGATTAGTATTTTTTTTCTTGGTTGTAAGGATTTGAACATGGTATCTTAATAATACAATTATTCAAATAAGTTACTTGGGATGCAATGTTTGGTTCAAACTCAAATACATATAAATTACAAAATCATGCATAACTATAGGATATCCTACCACTATCACCTTAGTAAGAAATCCCCTCGTTTTAGTGATGGAAGGGGTCCACCACAAGGGAGGCTTCCCTGGTGACCTCAAAGGATCAAAGTAACAAGTTTGATATCCAAGCCTACCTCCCCCTCTCTTGATCACCTAAGTCAAAGTCTAGGTCAAAGGATAAAGAGGTATGAAGCTCGTATGAGTACCTTCCTGGAAAAAGAACAATTTATAACATATATAATGTGATTTCCAAGTACAAACATATAATAAATGTTTCTTCAAGACACTAGACAATAGATTTCTATGGCTGTTATGAAATTGCAACAATAAACAATATTACAACGACAATAAGGTATCTATAATAGCAACAATAAATATGCCTTATAAATGCAACAATTGACAATAGAAATTTAGAATAAAATCAATAKAACATTACCCAATTGTTGGATGCAATTTCTYGCAAATTAAAACACCTTTATATCAATGTATGCAACAAATAAGAGAGTATTTAGATTGTTGTAGAAAACTTTTTCAACAACAACAAATTTGCAATCAAATTAGCTTAAGTTAGTGTSAKTTAAGTTAGTAGATAGCTTGAGAGATTGAGAATAAAGATTTTTTTKATCACTTTCACCACAAGAGAGMATTAATGATTAGTRMCTTAGGGCTATGGAGTCTTTACAACAACAATGAAATAGGTTTTAAATATGAAACTAGAAAAGGCCAAGAGGTAGGGATTAAACTCCAAGGTTCTAGCACATTARGGGCTTGGGCATAAACCTTAAGGAGAAGGATTTATAGAGTGCAAGCACTTTTGGGCTCTAACAACCTTTTCTCCCTTCTTACGTACTTCAACTAGGTCACGATCAAGAGTCTAGGGTCAAAATACTAAAGTGATAACACTTTAGGGATTTAGGAGTCTAACCCTAGCTAGAATTTCTTCACAAATTTTGGACAAATTAACCTTGTAAGAGGAGGAAGCACTTATGCTCCTTTCTTAGGGTTTCACCAAGGAAGATGTCTAGCATGATTTTTTTTTTTTACCATGAACATTTGATAGTACAAATATAAAATTTGCAGAAATTTCACTTACTTCATGAAGATAACATGACAATAAACCCTAATTGCAGGAAATCCATCCAAAAATCAACAAATAAGCATCCACACTTGACCTCCAAGAGATAGTGCATGAGTCAAAAGAGCTAGTAACCCTAATATAGCGAAACTTTCAGATGTGTTTTCTCACAAAGGTGACAAGATGTGATGATGAAAATGAATCTTGGCTAGAGATATTTATATGGAAACCCTAGCCATCCAAGAGACTCAAATGGAAATTCATGTCTCTTCAAGAGGGGTCGACCCCTTAAATTGACTTTACATAAATCCAAAATATAAAATTTACATGAAATGAAACCCTAGAAAGGTGATGTCATGCCTTAAGAGGGTGATGTTCGACTAAAGGAGGTGATGTCAAGCTCCAAGATGGATGTCGTTGGGCCTCCAAAAGCCAAGTGCCACTCTCTCGTGTGCTAAGGTCCATGCTAAGTGCCTCCTCCCATCAAATCACCATGTGAACCATCAAACCCTAGCCCCTAGGTAACGTCAAGGGCTAGAAGGGTGACGTCTAGGCCTCCAACGGAAAACATTCATGTGGGGAAAGGTACAATCTTGTCCTTTGGTGATGCTAAGGTACCTCCAAAGGAAACACCCTTCATCTTTCATGTGCAATTTTTCGTGATTAATGATGTCCTGGACATGGGGTCTAACATTCATCTCATGGGATTCCAAGCCCTTGTGAAGGTCTAAGTGGCATAGTTCCTTCACAAATAGATTCCATTGGGAAAAGTATTTTAAAGAAAAATAAGTATGCCCTCCAAGGGTTCACAAGTCATATGAATCATGCCAAGTAAGCCACATATAATAGGGGAACCACCCAAACATGTGCATCAAACCCCCATTTTCAAATTAAACAAATGCTCAAAGACCTTATAAACTTTTCCAAATTTAGGTATGGGAGGGTCATCAAGGTGCCCTATTATGTAGGCCAATCCCCAAGTCAAGGGATGTTCCCAAGAAGACCCCATCTGAGTCGTGAAATGAATATGAGGTGGATTGCGGAAATACTTCCAAGCATAGGGTTCTTGGCATACAAGGGTTCATATTGTCTCATTTATGGGTGCCTTTGTGGAGGGTGTGCTACCCTTCATCTGCGATGCAACATTTTTCCAAACCATTTTATTTCCATTAATTCATTATGGTCCGAAACATTGAATACTATCTGCAATGGAAAGTAAGGAGTATTGCAATGCCACTTGTAGATATAAACACACAGAGTGCCATATCCAATGGAAAGTAAGAGACACCACAAAATGTATTTCCTCAACAAGTGGTACATTTATTAATTATGTGTTTAGAAGGTCCTTGATTCTTATGGAGAAACGTTTCATTTCTATTAGGACCTTATGGAAAGCATATGGAAGGATAATGATTGGATTTTAACTTTTTCCAGCTATAACACCTCAAGGACTTTAACCCCTTCTTCCCATGAAATGAGGTACAATCCCTTATTGGGGTCAATGAACCTGAAAACCAAAAAGATGAGGAGACAGAGGAGAAGAAGTGTTGAAAATGGTAAGTTATTGGGAATGGTATGATGACCCTTCAAGGAAATACTCAGAAGCAACCCTTTTCCCAGGGTGACCAACTTGCTAGAGCACAATGACAACCACCAAGGTGAAATTAGGAAAAAGGTATAATTTCCAAGAAAATGTTCCATAATCAAGAAATGATTCTTTGCAATATGTTCAAATGCTTCAAATATTAAAGTGACATTTACCATGACACCAGACTTGTTACCTCATGAAGCAAGACCTGTTGTCTTCTAGGATCCAAACCTAATGTAGTGGAAGATGCTTCGTTGCTGGAGATGAGTGATGATCAACATGAATAGGAGGGACCCTACGGGCTTTGCTGGTCAATCTGAATTTTGACACTCCATGTCTGCTACATGTGGGCCTCGAGACATGATCTCCTTAGTTACTCCTAGACTGTGGAGGTAACATAACCCAAATAAGGGAACGTGTATGCAAATTCTCTTACTGATTGGCATATTGTTTGGCCATTTATGAGAAATCCAACCTTCATTGAATGTGAAAATCAGTTGACAAAATACTTGGTATGCTCCCACTAAGTGAACCACAATGCATGCATTGGCAAAGTCGATCAACCAATAAGGCTCGTAGAATCCAAATCTTGTCAATAGGTTACACTTAGAAAATACAAACAATCCCCAAGTCAAGGGATGTTTCCTAAGAAGACCCCATCTGAGTCATGAAATGAATATGAGGTGGATTGGGGCAATACTTCCAGGAACAAAGTTCTTGACATACAAGGGTTCATATTGTCTCATTTATGGATTCCTTTCTGGAGGGTGTGATACCCTTCGTCCACGATGCAACATTTTTCCAAACCCTTTTATTTCCATTAATTCATTATGGTCTGAAACATTGAGTACTATGTGCAATGGAAAGTAAGGAGTATTGTAATGCCACTTGAAGCTAGAAACACATAGAGTGGCACATGCAATGGAAAGTAAGAGACACCGCAAAATGTATTTCCTCAACAAGCGGAACATTTATTAATTATGTGTTTACAAGGTCCTTGATTCTTATGGAAAAGTGTTTCATTTCTCTTAGGACTTTAGGGAAAGCATATGGAAGGATAATGATTGGATTTCAACTTTTTCCAGCTACAACACCTTTGGGCCTTTAGCCCCTTCTTCCCATGAAATAAAGTACAATCCCTTATTGGGGTCAATGAACCCGAAAACCAAAAATATGAGGAGACAGAGCGAAAGAAGTGTGGAAAATGGTAAGTATTAATGGGAATGGTATGATGACCCTTCAAGGAACTACCTAGAAGCAACCCTTTTCCCGAGGGTGACCAACTTGCTAGAGCACAATGACAACCACCAAGGTGAAATTAGAAAAAATGTATAATTTCCAAGAAAACATTCCATAATCAAGAAATGATTCTTTGCAACATGGTCAAATTCTTCAAATATTAAAGTGACACTTACCATGACACCAAACTTGTTATCTCATGAAACAAGACCTGTTGTCTTTTGGGATCCAAACCTTATATAGTGGAAGATGATCTGTTTTTGGAGATGAGTAGTGGTCAACATGAATAGGAGGTACCCTGCGGGCTCTCCTGGTCAATCTGAATTTAGACACTCCATGTCTACTACCTGTGGGCCTCGAGACGTGATCTCCTTAGTTACCCTTAGACTGAGGGGGTAACATAACCCAAATAAGGGAACACGTATTCCAATTCTCTTACTAATTAACATATTGTTTGTCCATTTATGAGAAATCCAACCTTCATTGAATGTGAAAATCGGTTGAAAAAATACTTGGTATGCTCCCACCAGGTGAACCACAATGCATGCATTGGAAAAGTCAGTCAGCCAGTAAGGCTTGTAGAATCCAAATCTTGTCAATAGGTTACACTTAGAAAATGAAAAAAAACAACTCCAAACACTCACATAGAAAACTCATAAAATTAATCTAATTCTACTCTCCTACAACATGAGATTACATCTCACATATTTTTCGGCCCTCATGTATGGGAGTTACACCTAGAGCAACCAACTCTAATACCAACTTAGCAAACCAACATGCACAAAAAAATTATCTATATCTTTATTATTCAATCAACTAGATATTAATACATGAAGTTTTCCCTCAACAACATAACAAACTCATGAGTGAATCTCTCAACGACACACACATAAATAGGATCTAATAGTTGGAGAAGATCTTCCTCAACCAACCGGATCTAATAAATCTCTTTAAAGTAAGCATTAATTCTAACATGAAGTGTGTATGATTTGGTTTCCTACTTGCAATACCAACTATAAGAGAACTCCTAGTGGCTATAAGGGTATAATAATTTTGCATCATAACAAATATTTGTGCTCCCTTCATTTGGATGTCACTCCCTTCCCAACAACACTTCCATATATTTTTTTAATATCAATTTCCCTCAACAAACTCCCTCAACAAACTCCATTGTAGTGAATTCAGATTGATGAAAAATAAGATTGTCTATTATATGCATTGTTTTTCTAGATTTCAACTTCATGTTTTTAATTCATTCAACAAATTGTTTTATTTCTTTAAAGCTTACACACAACTATACTTTTATTAATTCAACCAATTGTTTTGTTTTATTTGTTTAAAACTTACACACAACTCTACTTTTATGAATAGCACCATTTTTTCATTATAACTTCATATCAAATAACCACATTTTTACAAAATAAAAATAAATATTTTGCACCCACTCTTCATTCGATTCGACATTCTCTTTCCCCACTTTTGGGTTGTTCTTTATAACCAAGTTTGAGCTCAATGTTATCTTGGAGGATGTAGCGAAACCAAAGTTTCTCACCTTTACTAGTGGCACGTTACTCTTAGAGGTGGTAGCAAAAATTTAATACAAACAAATAAATTGGATAGGATAGATGGGAAAATCACATGGGATTTAGATAGGATGATCAAAGCATAAAATGACCAAGCATAAAATGACCATATGATGATTAAGACTAAAATGACCACACAGAAAATCAAGCCCTTGTTATTCTCTATCATAATTTAACCAACAAAGTTGTTATTTTGTAATTTACTATTTACTGATTACATGTGAGCGGCGGCTCTCTGCGGAATAATAGAAATAGGCAAATGATGCTAGTGCACACTTTAGATGGATAGGCAAGTCCATATATGATTCTAACAAATCAGCTTCTATACTATGAAGGCTACAGCCTTCGAGTTAATCTGTATCTGTAAATACCTGCACATTAAATAACAGGAGGAAGCATCTCTCTTATGGGATCTCCATACTCAGCGCTCTCGAGGTGGAGGAAGTTGACAAAGAAATCGGGCTTAGGAGGTTGGGGAACATCAAGAGTTCCTTGCAGCATTTTAGCAACCTTCCCCATGGAAGGCCTGTCATCTGCTCGGCTCTGAATACACCAAAACGCTGTATTCACCATTCTCTCAATCGCCTCCAACTGAAGGCGATCATCTATTACTTCACTCAGAATGCATTTGTCAACGACCTCCTCCACGTTCCTCTCTAAAACCACCCAATCGAAAGCCTTCTTTGGAAAGAACCATTGATCGCCCTCCACAGCTGATTGACTGAAGCATATATTCTTCCTACCGCTAACAATCTGAAGAAGCACAATCCCAAAGCTGTATACATCTGCTTTTGCAGTTATAGGTTCGTTTTTCTGCATCCAGTACTCTGGTGCCAGATATCCAGGAGTCCCTT
>JZKD02S0759214.1:72223-82293 GCA_000966675.3 Picea glauca
AACTATTACTTATCATATAAAGAAAAAGAGGTTTTTACCCTGTATGGGTTTCCTCGAGAAATATCTGTCTCTGTGTTTCTCATATATGTGACTGATGCTGAATGTGCCATTGTTTGTTTCCTTGCATTATTGTCATCATCATTCTGTGTTTTTGCAAAGAGTTTAAAATAAGCATAATTGTTTAAGCACAGTAACAACTGATTCACCCCCCCCTCTCAGTTGTCCAACACATCCTGCATAGGTTGTAGTTTCTGTGCGACTTCCATTACTCTACCCTGGATGGCAGTAATCTGTTGTTGTACCGTACGCTGCTCCTGGGACCTCTTCATTCTTTCAACTGCAGTGAGAAACTTCATCTGTGCCTGCACGGAGGAGGCCTGTTGTTGCACCTCTTGTAACTGTGCTTCTAATTTACTTAGTTTTGGATCTTCTGCAAGACATTCATAGGTATGTGTTCTTCTATTACTTAACTATTTTCATTATGATGTGAGGACTCTAATCCTTGCAAATGAATTCTTAGTGGCTTCCTCCATATGATCACACACTTCCTATGGAGTGATTGGTACTGTTTGAACTTCCAACTCTGTTATCTTCGCTTGAAGCTATTGGATGGTCTCAACGAGCTTCACCACTTGAACCTCGATTGAATCATGTTCCTCATGTTCCAAGCCTGTCACAGAGAGAAGTGATTTACTCATAGCTTCTTTAACTGTGGCCCGTTCTGCGAGCAACTTCTCCTTTTCTCTCGGTAGCTAGACTTTTTCCTCCTGGACCATTGCCTGAAAATATTCCTTCTCATTTTCATAGGCAGTTACACAGTACCGTGCTACGCTTAATTACTCTAAGACTTCCTCTTTATCTCGTTTCAAGGATTCTGTAGCCTTCTCCTTTTCTTCTTGGAATTTTTGAAGTTGCGCCTCAGTCACATCTGCAAGTATTCTCAATTGGGTTGGCTCATCCCCCAATTCTGCAGTATCCGAGGAGGAAGGCGCAGTAAGTACTGCATAGATTGATTAAATAGCTTGTTGTGTTTCCTTTAGTTCCTTCTTGACCCTTTCATACAACTCCTCCTTGTTCGCTCCATATCTCTACAAGATTTCCTTGGAATCATCCTCCATGGCTCCATGGAACAAGATGATGTCATCCTCAATGAGCGTGGCCTCTAACTGGGGCTTGCTAGTGCATGTCTTCTTTCTTGCTAAAGGTTTCTGCGGAGAAACCTTCCTCTTATGTGGTGTTATTGTTTCAACAGGGGGATCTTTCAACATTGTAGCTTCGCCTTATCCTTTCTTTTCTCCTTCGTCCCCTCCTCCTTGTCCATTTTCTTCGTCTCCTCCTCCTAGAGAGACTAATCCATTTTCTTCAGAGGCGTTGTTCTCCACATTAGTCTCTATATTATGGAATTCCTCCTTTTTCTTATTCTTCTTCACACTGGACTGTCTGACATGATCGACCTGGGTGACGAGGGGACTTCCTATGATGTCAGTGTCGAAGAGTTATGCATCAACAACAGGTACCAGGAACTCCTTCAGCCACTCCTTCATGATCTGCTCCATGTCTTCATCTGTCAGCTTGTAATATGACTATAACTCTTCCTTACTCTCGTCTCTGCATGCAGTGATATAGATAAAATGTAGACCTGCGTGGAACTTGGCTATTGGTTTGTACTGGTGCAAGTTGCATGGTGTCATGCGCGAAAATGCTTCAATGGAAACCTTCAGTTACTGATAATACGCATGGAACATAACGTTCGAATTCCATTGCTTCGACATGTCGTTGGTGTACCACAAGGTAGAAAACCTAGCAACCAATGAATATGATGGTTCAATCTTTGAAAAGGTGGCTCCTTCAGGCATTTCCCAAGAGACAAATGCAATCAACATGAGTAGCCAGCTAAAGTGGAATTCATATCCCTGATATTCAGCTTCGCGACATTATTTCTCGAGTTCATTGACGAGGTAACTCACCCAATTCATCTACATGCCCTCCACACATTTTCCTGCGAGATTCACCATGAACTCAATGACCTGTGTGGGGTGGTTCTTTCTTACAATATTTCCAGTTATGAGTTGGTAAGCGAGGCACACTGCGCCATCCTGGATAGAGGCTACCTTGTAGCCTCGCTTTCCCTTTTCGACATCTTCGTAAGGCTCCTTGATGCGTTGTTCGAGGGAGCTGTATGAAGACTTCCCTGGGTAAAACTGTTGAGGGTTAGATCCCTGCATGCTTAGTCCTGTAATCAAGTAGATCATCGTTTCATCCATAGT
This sequence comes from Picea glauca, assembly GCA_000966675.3. Taxonomy (NCBI): domain Eukaryota; kingdom Viridiplantae; phylum Streptophyta; class Pinopsida; order Pinales; family Pinaceae; genus Picea; species Picea glauca. The sequence continues at coordinate 74,491 of JZKD02S0759214.1, forward strand.
AATCCAACGGTCGATCCACAGGTATCTGCCATGGTATCACGACAAGAGGATTTTAATGCAAGCGTTAACCTCTTGGTGACGACCAAAATGGGGAATATCCATCACATTTGGTATAGTGGACTGCGCGAGCTCCTTAATCCATGGTTGGGAGACTAGGCGAGGCTTCTTCCTAGTAGTCTTTGTCAGGTACCGGTGGGGTGCGAGCATATTATAGTTCTTTCTATCTCCAAGGTTGAAGTCGTTGTTCTTCAATAGTGGGATCTATCCTAACTGACTCCCAACTACATGTATTCCTTTCAGGATGTATGGGGTGATTAGGGCGTACTCATAGTCGCATGGGATGATGTCGTGGTTAACCACACCATCCAATGGTGGAATATAGTGTGGTAAGATCGACGGTTTCTACTTCGCATTAGCCAGATTGTCGCGATGGTTACTTCTCTTCTCAGTTGCAAGGTTGGTACAGACAGAATGTCATCCAGTAAAAGGAGAAGCCTACAGTCCAATGGTCGACGACGCCTGTACTCCTTCAGACATAACTCTATCAGCCATGAACTTCTTAAGAACCTCCTCAATGGAATTTTCTAACTCAGTGGGTTCGCCCAACATTCTCACTATTAAACAGGCAGGTCAAGGTAGGAGAACATGTAAGCGGGGTAGAAAAACAGACAATGACGTCTAGTTTCTAATAACATAGCATGAAAAACAATCAACTCTCTTGTTATCTCAGTTAATCATGGGTGGAAAAAAGTGGTCCCGACGCAGCGTCCTATGGGTTAAATAAGCGACCATCATAACAAATTCTTCCAACAGGAAGGAATGCTTCCATCAATGTGAATATGTCCATTATGGCATGGTCTCAACATCCCAAAAGTGGTATGTCCGCCCATAAATGTGTTTCTTATCCATTTCGGAGTGTCTTTCTAATGACCAGAGCACCTTTAATGCTCATATAGCTTTGCCAGGGTGAAGTCCCATTCTGCGTGGTCCTACTGTTCCGACGAGGTTCAAATCCGATGAACTTGCCTCCTGCGAGGTTCCCATCTGTGAAGTCTTCCATATTTTCTCTGTAGCTTTTTGTAGATTTTCTAACTTGGCTTTCTTTTTATTGATATTCCTCTCCTTCTTCCCTATAATCTGAGTCTCTCTAATAGTTTATGGAATCCTCTTTCCATTCTTATTCTTATCTTCTCCTAGCATGGTGAATTCTCATTGTTGATGTGTTCTCAAAGGGTTCGAAGTTAATACTCCTCCTCTTATTAATTCCAGGGTGGGTATTCTTCTTTCTTGCATAGATAGGCCCTTCAAACCTTCTTACATTCTTTCAACCTTGACAACTAGTTCTCTTGCCTTATGTTGCTTCAAATTATCTTCCTGTTCTTCTATTAGTCAGTCTATTTTTCTAGCAATGAAATCCCTTAGTTCTTGGTTTTTCTTTTCTGTAGCTTCTTCCTCTGCTTTTCTTTTGATATGATCCTTCTCAATCCAAGTCTTTCCTAACAAAAGTGGGAAAGGGGCATTGTTCTCAACAAACTTAATGACTTCAAATTCCTCTTCAGTCAATGTTCCATGGATAATAATAGGTACATTAGTAACTCTTCCGTATAAGGTTATAATCTTTCCCTTAAATAAGCCTATCCTTCCCAATGAATGTACCACAATAGGCTTTCCCAAAATTTCCCAAGTATCTTCTATCATAATATTCACTAGTGTTTCCTTATCCAAGACACAGTCTATGTTGAAGTCTTCTATTCTTGTACTTATGCATTGTTTTACTTTCAAGATATCTAGTAAACTGATATCTTTATGAAAATCCATCATTTCTTTCAACTGAACTAATGTAGTCTGAACTTCCTCTGATTTGTTCTCTTTATGATTCTCCAACATGCTCTTAGTCTCATGACTTTCTTTTTCTTGTCTCATGTTCATCCTTTCAACTTTAGCAATCATCCTTGGACAATCCTCAACGTCATGACCAACAATTTTACAACAAAGACAAATAGGACCTATACCAGGGAATTCCTTAGCAAGATGTCTCGATCTTTTGCAGTTATAACATAGTGTCAATCCTCTTTTTCTCTTGTATGTTCCCCAACTTCTCGTGTACTGTGCACTGGGATCACAGTGCTGGATCTACAATCTGCAATAATTCTTTCTAGGTTCCTGCATCCACTTATTAGTCCAAAAATTATTTCTATGCATGGGAATAACATATATTTCTTCATTTCTATTAACTTTACTTAGATCGAATCTTTCTTCCAACTACACCCTAGCCTTCAGACTAGGATAGAATCTATTAAACATACTTAAATTCATGCTTTCGAAACAAAAATTTACACTTATCTTACTCCTATCAAATCACAGAGATTTACCTCTTTTAAGATATTACCCCTTTTCTTCAGATCGGGTTTCTTTCTTAGCACAGATATTCACAAGTCAAGTAGAGTATTGCGCAATACAACAACATATCTACATACAAAGATTCTCTTCAGTTCCCATCAATCAGAGTTTCAGTCCCGACAACAGAACCATTTGTCGGCACAGGGGCAGAACCAAGGTTCAACGCTTCAACAACGCACCAAGAAAACCCTAAATATCAGCCCTTTCAGGAACACCTACGACCAGGCGAAGTCTCACCCGATGTAGAAGCAGGGGGGGTTACAGGACTCAGGTGTTTGTAACCAATCTGGGACACAAATCTATGATAATAACACTTCACAGAGTATTCTAGCAACACTTATAAGGTGATATGCATTAATTCATTAGCTTCATTAACATCGGAGAACAAACCCTAAGATAGATCGATGCAGTAACAATAAAGATTAAGAACTTATACCACTTAGCACATAGCCTTAAGTTAGATCTAGCATTCATTCACAAGTAAAGCACTAAGCAAGAACAGATGTATCTATCATACATAACATTTAAGGCACTGAGAAGATTCATAACATAACCAACAAAGCAAAAATCAAATCAGAAACACAAGATATACGTGGTTCACCCCAGTGTGGGGCTACGTCCACCAACTACTTCATCTTCTTTATTATTCTTCAATCTCTTACATTCTCCTTCTCTTGTGCACTACGCCACAGAGTCAAGCTTTACAGAGGATAGGAGATATGCACACTAAGTACCAGATCCTCCATCCCAGATATAGGTCAAGGCACAGATCCAACTCCTTAACTGAGCACAAATCCTTACATACACATTTTGTTGCACAAAGAAACTTAGAACTACTTGCACTTGGCCTTCCAAACTATTCTCTCTATTCTCTTCACTCTTTTCTACATTACATTCTTACTTATTTATACTTTTACAATAAGGCCTAATCATGGGTAAACCCATGGGTCGACATCCCATAACCCATTACAAAAACCCTAACGAACCCCTTGTTGGGTCCACATAGCCCTTAAAATAAGTGAGATCCGTGATCTCAGCTCTACCTGGGCACTCCATCTTCGACCGGCCTGTTGAAGTCCACAAGTGATCCAAACATGACCAAGGTTTCCTCAAAACTTGGTCAAGGGCCAACAAGAATATATGAAAAATATATAAAGAATATATTATCCAAAATATATAAAGAATATATTAACCAGATTATATAAAGACTATATGCAGAATATATAAAGAACATATTAACCAAAATATATAAGGAATATATTAACCAGATTATATAAAGAATATATTAGTGATTTGTCAACGCAAAATATCTTAGGATATCAGTGATTGTCATACATAATATATAAGGAACATATACGATTGTCAACACCAACTATGTAAGGATATCAACGACTTGTCATACAAAATTTTCATACAAAATAAATGAAGAATACATAAGGAATATCAATGAATTTCATACAGAATATATAAGGAACATCTACGATTTGTCAACACGGAATATATAAGGAACACTAATGATTATCATACATAATATAAAAGAATATCAACGATTGTCATACAGACCCTTTATACAGAATTTGTGTCCAAATATTCTCCATGGTGAAACAAATAATGGAACAAACAGAATTGTGAGCATCCTTCCCATAGCGATCAAAATATTGTTAGATTCTAACTAATCCGAAGGGTTTTATATTATGAAAATGAGAATCATGGATAGGAACATAAACACGACACAATTGATGACAAGAAATGATAGATCAATACCACTCAAAAACTTACGAAGCCTAAAGTTACTAATAAAACACCAACCAACATGCTATGTATTTGTCAACTGGAAACATTACTATTTTTTTTTTACTTTTAAAAATAGACCGCACGAATACTAAGTACAATAACAACCAAAAACTAATTTTGTAACCAATTGGCTTGATTAACACATTGATTCTAACTTAACAGAGTTGGTACTCGCAATTTACATTCACCTGAGAATACGACTGAGAATGAATGGGTAACCTAGGTTTAGATAGATTTAAGCAAGTTCTTGATCAACGATATACTAATCCTTGAAATTTGAAATAGAAGGAGTCCAAATTTAAGGATCTACTTTCATGAACTGTAATATTATAAAAATTTGGGCAGACAAGAAGGAAACAGATGCAAGGGAAAACACATAAGTTAGTTAGTAACCTCATTATGGGAAGATCACAAATTCAGGGTGAATTGAAAAAATGAAATTGCAAAAAGTAGTTCATAATAATCTCAGAGGCTAAGGAGGGAATATACGCCCAAGAGATAATTCCTTGTTGGGCAGAGAAATGATCCTACAGTTATTCTCCATGCATAGGAAAGCAGGACATTTGAATATAAATCTTTAACACTAGAGTGAAAGACAGTCTATTCGGCTTCTAGACGACTTCTCAGGCACATACTAATAACTTAAAGGATAAAGGAACAGACGATAAAAACATAAATTTGCATCCATACCTTCTTCATGGAAAACAAAATAATGAAAAAAATGCAATCAAGGAATGAAGAAAACACATGCAGGAGATACAAGAGCGTAGGCAAGGTTTTGAGTATCGGGCTCATTCTGTCCACACGCAATTAGACAGTGAATCAGAAATAAAAGATATTGTGGATAGCAAGGTTTCTTATAGGATGAATCAAGCGTCAAGGATATTACATTGATAACAAAATTCTCAAGGAAATCTCATGGCAATGAAATCGTCATCCGAATACATTAAAATAAACAGGTGTAAATTAAATTTTATTAACAGTAACAAATTTAACAGGCATACCTTTATCGACGATGATGAGTCGAAGATGTCCTCCCACGCGTTCTCTCTGTCTAGATCCCACTTTTCGACCGATGAGACCTCACCGGTACCTCCCAGCCAACGCTAGGGGTACTCTTCTTCCCCCTGAGCCCCCCGAGCCACAAAGGGGCCATGCACACAATACCAGAGAATGATAGCACCCAACTCACCTCACAAGATCGAGCCAATGCTCGTTACCCGAGCTGGGTATCCCAACTCCCACAGGTGAAAACTCAGTCAAGATAAATTTTGATAGCATAACGTTACACAAGCCAAATGTGATCCATACTCCTCCTTCACCATCTCTTTTATAGAGTTTCTTAGTCATTAGTTTCCAAAACCCTCATTAGATTCCTTTTTTATTTATTTAATTAGGAAAAACTTGCCCCGTACACATGTCGCCCGATCCCCTAGTTGCACCAAAAAATCAATTTTATTTATTAATTAAATATTCCTATTTCCCTGATCCACCTAAAAGCGTTCCTAAAAATTCTCCTCGGTGTCCCAATATTCCCTTACAATTCTTAAATGACTTACGCCTTACTTATTTCCTAGTGGATTTCATAAATAGAAAGTCCCAAAGGCTAGATTCCTTACTAAGTTGGACATTTCCCTTTTTCTTTAAGTTTCCCCTCTTCTTTAAGTTTCCTTTTATTTTAAGCTTCCCTCTTTTTCCTTACTACCTAAAAATCAATTTAGCAAGTGTAGATAAAAGCAACCATTTACCCTTTTTCTTTTTTAACTAAAAACAATTTAGCAAGTGTAGATAAAAACAACCATTTACCCATTTTAATAAATTTAATCCTCCATTATAATTTTTACTTTAATAATTAAAGTTTGAATTTCTTTACCCCCTTCTTGTTATATGTTTAATTATTTTTGTTCATAGGTTCTACTTAGACCTAGGTTTTAAATTCACTAGGCTTGATGAGAGTTCTTAAGGGAAAAAAATGTTATTAAACTTCCTCATCACTTTATTTATTTTAAGGTCGACGAGGTCCTAAGGAGGCATAGTTTTCTAGGGACTAGGTTTATTAACTTACCATTTAAAATCACGACGTTCCCTTTAGGTATCACTACATGTTCCAAGGGTGCCACTCACCTCTTTTCGTTTTATTTGTGTGGCGTGCCCTTAAAAATGCACTACGTTCTCCAAGAGTGCCACAGGCCTCTTGACTGAATTTGGTAGACGTCAAACCCCTAGAGTCAATACTCTGTCAGGTGATCTTGTGGGAGACTAAGGGCCTCTAAGGAATAGAAACCCTCTATTATTGCACGCCCCTTAGAATAATCATGAGCGACTGTCACATTCTTCCCTCACGGCATCGTGGGTCTTCTCGAACTAGGTAATCGTTAACCTACAGTTCGAGCCTTGACATAAGTGCTAGTAGGTTGTGGCAGGGATGTTTCCACACCTCTCCCTCAATGTCTTTGGTTGTCATGCATGACCCCTCTACTCCAAATCTGAGTCTGGTTGGCAAGCTATCGTCAGGCTGCATCCATCAACGAATCATGTCAGCAATAATAATGAATCATCATAACATATAATCATATGTACATATCTCACATAAACAACATTCAAACCCTAACAGTCCACTCCCTGAATCGATCCAAAGTCCAATGGGTTTCATCGATGCCTCGACATCCTCAATGTCCAGAGTTCTGCACACTTAGGAGAACCTAGTCAATAGCACATGTGTATGTAAATACAACAAAATATAATATCATCAAATCCACAATATCTCATAATCATAATCAAAACAACCAATAGTATAATGACCCGGATCACTTGCACACTAGTGTCCTCAAAGAATAAGTTCACTCAGTGCGTGCAAGAGTGGGATGTTACACTGCAGCTCTCAAGACCTAATAATTTGCAATGTAGTAATGAAGTGGCCAAACTTAAAACAAAATGACTTGTATTCATGGGCTAGGTAGTAGTGTTGTATATTATGTGATATATGATATTCTCGTTTCCAACCAAATAAAAACTTTTGACCTTTTAAATGACCACGAGCTTGACTCTGATCATAAACCTTTAACCCTAACTCTAAAATTTTCCATGCATAGGAGCACCATTGAAGAGAATTCTGATAATCAAAAGAATTTGCGCTTTGAAAAAAGTAAAGTTGACATTTTCTTAAAGGATTTAAATAGTAAATTAAACCTTCTAACTTATAAGGACAAGATTGAAGAACTCTATCATAATTTTACAACTACCCTTTCCACTTCTATTAACAAGTTCTCTTTCAAGGTTTCCTCTAAAAAGAATAATAGAACGACCAACCCTTGGTATGATAAACAATATAAAATTTCTAGGAAATCCATTAGGGATGCTTCTAATGAGTCCTTAAAAATAGATAAGATCAATACGTACAAAGCCCTAATTAAAGGGAAAAAAAATACTGTATCAATAAAAGGCAAGAACAACTTTCACAACTATACAAGTTGGATCCTAAGAAGTTCTAGAGACAAATTCTAAAACACAATACTAAAGAAAATAATAGGATTCCCTTAAGGGACTGGAATTCCTACCTTAAAAGTCTTTACGAGTTCCCTAATTCCATGGACACCATTCCTATTGTCC
>JZKD02S0759214.1:100913-123764 GCA_000966675.3 Picea glauca
AGGGATAGAGAGGGAGTGGGTTTGAGAGTCTGAGGCATATCAAGGAAAGGTCTAGATCTAGGTATTTACATGCCTTGTGATGTCTAAGTCTTTCCATGTATGGGTCTTACCATGTATAAGAGTGTGAGAGGGAGACAGAGGGAGACAAAGAGGGGGGGTAGATGTATAAGAGAGAGAGAGAGAGAGAGAGAGAGAGAGAGAGAGATGGGGGAATAACAAAGAACAAATAACTAATAAGAGCACATGCGTTCTCTTAGGAATGCATGCACGTTCCTATAGCACGTACACGCTATTAGGAATGCATGCATGTTCCTAGAGAGTTTTCATGCTCTTAATAACACGTGAGTATTATTTTGAATTTAAATGTTTTTGGGCAGGATTGACAACATGCATGTTGACTTGCCTCAAATTTAGGTTCGGGGTGACAAAACTAGTGGTTCGATCTGCAAATTGATAAAAACCTCCATTTTTGTGAATACCTCTCTATATCTTTGTCTTTGAAGTTATTTTTATATAGGGATGAAACTACAGACATAGATATAATCAGCTATGCGGATTGAAAATATATACATTTTTTTTTAAATTAGTATTGTTTACTATTTTTAATCTATTAAAAGAAAAAAATTGTTTTGATCATGTTAAGACCCTCTTAGCTTGCATGAAAAAAATGTGTTATATGCGGCACTAGAGGAGACCGATATCTACGATCTAAAAAAAGAAAGAAATTGTTTTGATCATGTTAAGACCCTCTTAGCTTACACGAACACAAGACATTGTAATTTTATGGATCTACTGACTTTTATGATTTTAAAAAAATATAAAATTGATATTATAAATTTCCAAAAAATACATCGCACAACAAAAACGGGTTCTTTACAAGTATACAATTCTTTTAAACAAAATTTCATCACTAAGGTACTCAACACCTAAACGAACAAAACATATAACTTATATTTTGTTGTAAAAATAAGAGACCACTGTTAGAAAAAATCAAATTTGACATAGTTATTCACAATGTATATGAATACAAGTTGTATATACAGAAATTTAATTCAATTTACTACATTTCATCTTCTTACACCATATTCAAATTCATTGTAAAAGTGCCTTGAATAATCCTTCCAAGTTAACATATTATTGTTTTTCCAGGTTTTCTTTATCATGAGAGACCACCATTAGCTTGCACTCACCCATTATCTTTTTATTATTATTGTAAAATAAACCCTAATAAAAATAACCCTAAACCTAACTCTAATAATAATAACCCTTAACCTAACCCTAATAACCATTAACAATTATTATTTTTTTCACTTCCTCTTATGTGTGAATTATTTCGGTTGGTTTTCTACACAGTTCAAGCTAATTGCATGAATTATTTCAGTTGTTTTTCTAGAAGTGAGTGTGCTTTCGTGCCTAACCCTAATTCTAATAGGAAAATCTTAACCAATAATAAAAATACAATAAGAAACTCTTTTGAATCTTGATCAAAGCTTAACCAATAAGAAAAAGACAATACAAGTAACAAAACGCTTAAAACTTAACCAATAAGCACAAGACAATAAGAAATTTGTTTTGAATCTTGATCAACAAAACAATGTATTCAAGGATTTCTTCATAAAGAATCAATTTTTCTTTTACTCCAGTAATAAAGATTTTTCACACGGGACTAAGGTTGTAGTCTCTACTCTCCTTTGTGCTCCAATGGAGACTCCAAGGGAAAGATCCCATCCTTCCTATCCTCGTAGCTTGAAGGGTTGTTATTAAAAATTATAAATCAGTTTCCAAATGTGATAGAAGTTAGAATTGTGTTCTATGGTTGGGAATTTTGTTCATGATTTTTTGTTTTTTTGTTCACTTTAAAACTAAAAATCATCTAATTTCTAAAAAAATAATAGAAAAATGGAACTTATCCTTAACAAAAATAAAGTGATTTGAATAACCCGGGTAAAATACCTACATTTAAAAATAAATTTTAAAATAAATTACTAAATGTGGATAAGTGGAGGATTCACCAATTAATTTCTTGAGTACACTGGATGATTCTGAAGAAATGAACCCAATTGCAAACCAAATGGTGCACTTTAAAATGGAAAGAGAAAAAAAATAAATTGAATTAAGTACTAGAGGTCGTTAATTGGAGAATTCACCAAAATTGTTTGAATGTATAGAATGCTCCTTGAGAATTTAATAGATTTTGAAGCATAAAAGAAATTTTACAGAAACCCTGAGAGATGGGATCAACAAGTGACGATGGGCTCACTTTTACAGAAACCCTAATAGATGGGATCAACAAGTGACATTGGGCCCAAAAAGTGACATTAGTATTATGAATGGTAGGTAGACAAGGTCGTAACTCTGAGAGATGGGTTCAACAAGTGACGTTGGGCTCAACAAATGAAGTTTTAGTATGAATGGTAGGTAGACGAGGCCTTCACGACCTACTTTTGGAGATCGAGTACTCCCTAAATGCCATCTTCACCTCCATATCTTCACACCTCTACAACAATTTTCCATACATCAAACCATAGAATTGTTCCCATAGAATCCTCCCCATTCATGGGGAATAGAATATTATGTAAAGCCACATACCAAGAAGAGCCAGCCACCCATATTCAGATGGGCATCCTCGGAAAAATCATTGATGAGACTTCCCATGACATATATCTTGAGTTGTTGAATTTAAAATTTAGCAGGCTCCTAGTGAAACCTTAAAAAACAATGGAAAAAAATAGTTAAAGTCTTGAAGTAATTATCGTAATCAAATTATTCATAATGCTTTGTATTTGATAATGTAAAAGATACTAGTTTTTCTTTGGAAGAGAAAAAACCACACTTACTATTTTGATCTCTTCAACCTATTGCCTCTAGTAAACTCTAGACAATGGTGTTAATTGATGTGCCAACCAATTTCCCATGCGATTGCATGCACTAAATTTAGATTGTGCATGCATGCACTCTTCAGTGAACAGGTCATGTAACTATGTGATCTATTTATGATTGGTTTGTGTAACTGTTTGATAGATGTTATACATATGAACATACCCATAGAGGTGTAGTGTAATGTGTGAGAAAGACACAATGTTGTGGAGAGCAGTGTGTATGTGAGTAGAGGATGGTTGTATGCATGTGTTGGATATTGTAATTCTCCCTTGAATAGTAAGAATACCAATTACCATTTCCCCGTTGTTTTTCCCGTATTGGTTTTCCACATAAATCATTGTGTCAATTTTGTGATTGTTGTTCTTTGCTTAATCTTAGTTTTATTTTCTTTGCTATTAGAATCTTGTTACATTTTTTCTGTTGTTGCCTAACAAGTAGTATCAGAGTGCATAGTTGAAGGATCCAAGAGCAAATGACAAGAGAATATGTTTGTTGGATAAGAGAGTAGGTTAACCAAGCCGAGCCAATTAGAGTGGATTGGCCTAGGACTAATTTTATTACACTGTCTCATGTTGTCCCTCTTACACAGTGCCACAATCACAAGCACACTTGCGAAATTTTCAATTTTTGAAAAGTGTAACATGTAGTACATATTACGTAGTGCGAAAATTTGGGAAAAGTGTCATAGGAAAATTGTCATACATTATCCTTTTATAAGGTGCGAAAATTAGAAAATTGTCACAAGATATCCTTATCAAAAGGTGCGACACCCATTATTTTATGGCCAAATCATGATATGAAGTAAGTATTTTATGGACGATATGCTATTAGTGCAACACCATTGCAAACTTGTGGTACGAAAGTCGTATGTATGCATAGTTGAAGAGGTATGAAAGCATTTGTCTTATTATGCACATGAAGGATCACATTTATATTTAAATAAATAAGTGGAGGATTATTATTAAATAAGTGGAGAATCGTGGAGGATATTATATAAAAAGGTGAGGCAGAACTTTATTAAATGGTAAGAGGTGGACCTTTTTGGAAAAGGTTATTTTTTTTAGGGAGAAGATATTTATTAAATATTTGTTTTTTAAACCTTTTTTTTTAGGTTCAATTTTGAGCAAGAAATTCCTCCATATTAAGGTGGTTTAACTAACATTGATTTGAGCATTTGGGTGTTTGAGGTTTTGGTTTGTGTTAATGGTGAAAGTGCAAAGTTATAAGTATAAGGTGGAGAAATTCAACAACAAGAATAGCTTTGAGCTATGGAAGCTCAAGATGTGGGATCTTCTTGTGCAACAAGGATTTCAAAAGGCTTTGGTGGGCAAGTCAAAGAAGCTAAGAAACATGATAGATGAGCATTGAGAAGATCTGGATGCAAGAGCTCTCAGTACCATTTGTTTGTGTCTAGCAGATGAAGTCTTGTTTAACATCATTGGAGAGGAGACAACAACGGGTTTGTGAAATAGACTAGAGAGTTTGTTTATGAAAAAATACTTCACGAATAGAATCTTCTTGAAGAGGCATTTATGCAGTTTACGAATGACAAAAGGTACAAAAATTACTGATCACTTAAATGTTTTCAACACTCTGATTTGTCAATTATCTAGTATGGAAGTAAAGTACGAAGATGAGGAAAATGAAATTATATTATTATGTTCGTTTCTTGAGTCTTGGGATCATCTGTTCACATCTATGTGATTTAGCTCAACATATGCCATTGATTATGATACTATTGTGGGAGCTCTATTGGCTGAGGAAATGAAGAGAAGATCCATTAAAGAAATCTCAACCACATAAAAAATGGTGGTCAGAGGTCGATCTACAGAAGGAGGGAAAGACCAAAAAGGTACAACCAAGTCTAAGTCAAAAGAAAGTAAAGGTAAGGGAAAATGTTGGTTTTGTGGAAAATATGGGCATCGCAAGAAGGATTGTTGGAAAAGAGAATAAGCATCCAAAGAGGACTCCAAAATAGAAGCAAATTCAGCTGCAACAACTTCACGTTCAGGTATGGTTGATGAAGTTTTATCTGTTTGTTGTGTCTCACCACCTATGTTCACATAGAAGCTGTAGGGAAGTGATGGTTGAGTCACCGTCAAATAAAAATTGTATTTACTTTGGAGTTGTAAAAATTATTGATCACATGTAAAAGGACATACGTCTGTAAGACCTGGATAGGCATGTGTACCCTTGTTTTATCAAGTCACCTATGAAAAGTCTAAACAAAGATTTAGGTAGACTGAATTTGTTGGGGGCGGGGGGGGGNGATGTATGTTGGGTTAACCTTGACTCGGTGAAAGAGTTAATGAGTTAAATCTGGTTTTTAGGTCAAAGTACGTGGTTTTCCAGGTCCATGTTTTTTGGGTAGGCCATGGTATTGTGTCCATGGATTTCATGTAATGAAGCCTATAAAAGACTTGGTGAAATTCATTGTAAATGGGCCTGGAGGTAAGCGATGAAGGATTACTTGGCCATATTGGTCGGATTTGGTCAAGGGAATGTTCATGTTAAGGTCGAGCATTGAGACTCCAGTGTAAAGTCCCTGGAGGTGAGCGGCAAAGGTTCACTTGGATTGGTTTGGCCGGATTTGATCAAAGTTGTTAGAATGCAAAGTTTGAGGTAGAGAAGTGTGTCTAGATTAGAAAGGTGGATCTGTAGAAAGGTTGGTGTGTTGGCAGGTCAATCAAGTGTTTGAGAATATATGATGAAGGTAGTTCCATATCCATGGAACTTGGAGAGTATTGCAAGGTAGTTGGGATCTAATAGGCATGTTCAATAATTCCAAGTTGTATCAATAGTTGTATACATAAGCAGGTGTGCTATTTCGTAACTTGGTCACCATCGGTTGCAAAAGACTAGAAGATTCTAGAAGAGGTATGAACAAGTCATCTGATAATTACTCAAATGTGAAATTATTCGGTTGTGATGCTTATGTTTTTTATCAACATTATAAGTAGGACCAAGATCAAATAGGTATATCTTTGATATGGTGATGATGTTGAGGGATGCAGACTGTGGGATCCTACTACCCACAGAATCATCATGGACAAAGATGCAGTGTTTGATGAATCTCCTTTTTATAAAATCAAACATAGTAAAAGATGAAAGGTTCAAAGCATGACTAGTCACAGAAGGGTATTTGGAAGGAATTGATTTCCATGAATGTTTCTCACCAATTGTTAAAATCTTGTTTCTATTCATGTTGTCTTAGCACTAGTTGTGTTACCTGATATTGAGTTAGTGCAACTAGATGTTAAAACGATTTTACTTGGAGTTTTTGTAAAAGGGGATGTATATGGAACAACCTGAAATGTTATTTCAAAATCACAATAGAAGATTTGTTTTCCAACTCAGGAATCATTGTATGGCCTAAAGCATGCCAGGAAAATGGTACAAGATGTTTGATTCCTTCACGGTGAGCCAAATTTTACAAGAATAGAGTATAAACATTGTGTGTGTGGTATATTTATATTATCTTGGCTTTAAATTTTATGCTTGTAGCAAGCACAAGCATGTTTGAGATCAACAGGTTGGCTCACTTGGTTCAGACGTTTGTTATGAAGGATCTAGGAGCAGCAAAATAAATATTGGGCATAGAAATACACAGAGATAGAAAATATGGTAATCTCGGTTATCACAACAGAAGTATGTGGTGAACATACTCAGTAAATTTGGTATGAATAATGTGAAACCGGTAAAATCCCTTTGGATTTCCATTGTAAGTTTTCTTCAGGTTTATGTCCTAACTGATGAAAAAGAAAAGAGTTGTATGTGTCGAGTATTATATGCTAGTAGGAAGTTTGATGATTGCGATGGGAAATGGTCATCATTTCACATGCACTTGGTGTTGTCAGTAGACACATGGAAAAACTAGGTGAAGAGCATGGAAATGGGTGCTTCAAACACATAAGCACAAGTATCACCTATAGTGATTGCAATGATTTAGTTATGTCTTGCAAGAATGAAATGATCTATTAGTTAAGTTTGGACACGTACATGATGTGGTGTTCCATGGGGGTCAAAGTGTTATGCATTTGACTAACACTCCGGCATATCAAAATGGACAAGTGCATTGGTTTATTAGACAGGTTACTGATGGAGGCAGAATGGTCCATATTGGAGTGAATCGTGCAGACATGTTCACGTAACAGTGTTGTTAGAGAAGTTGCAGAGTTCTAATGGTGTTTGGATTCTCTTGGCTTGCAGAAAAGGTGATGAATTAATTCGGGCATGATATATCAGGTAAATTGTTGTTAAGTGGGGATTGTTGAAAATGGGCCAACCAATTTCCCATACAGTTGCATGCACTAAATTTAGATTGTGCATGCATACACTCTTCAGTGAACAAGTCGTGTAACTATGTGATCTATTTATGATTAGTTCATGTAACTATGTGATAATTGTTATATATACTAGCATACCCATAGAGGTGTAATGCAGTGTGTATGTGAGGAGAGGATGGTTGTATGCTTGTGTTGAGTTTTTCCAGTATTGAGTTTCCACATAAATCACTCTATCAATTTTGTGATTGTTGTTCTCGATTTAATTTTGGTTATATTTTCTTTGCTATTAGAATCTTGTTAGGTTTTTTCTTCAGTTTCCTAACATTAATTAGAGTGGAATAAAACCACTATAATAATATCTACATTATAAGAAAACATAATAATTTTTCTCATATTTCAATGCACACTACAACCATAACACTACATTTGCGGCCATAACACTACATTTTCTATGAGGGATAATATCAATGCACACTGCAGCCATAACACTACATTTGCGGCCATAACACTACATTTACTATCAGGGATAATACCATCGAGCTCCTGAGGGTTCAATACCATGGAGCTCCAGAGGATTTAATACCATAGATCCCTCTTACGATCCCCAAAATCAAAATGATTTCAGATGGCATTGTTCCGGGAATTTACAAGAGAAATCATCAATTAAAATGCCTTCTTTCAAGGATGTGGAGAAGCTGCCAAACAAGGCCACTAGTTATATATAAAATATGGTTAGTTGTATGTAAGGTGATAAGGGTGTTGTTATTGACTAAAGTTCAAAACTTTGGTCACCTTTTTACTCAAAAGTTCAAAACTTTTCATGTTCATGCATCGTCGTTCTCTCTTTCAACATCAACAAGATTCTCCTTGGCATAAGGTTTTCCCGTTCCTTTGGCTCAAGAGGTTGTTATTTTTGGAACTTGATCATATTTTTAGTGCATGCCATGTTTTCTCTTTAGTTTAATGTCCTCCCATTATCAATTGTTTTTGGATACTCAAAATCTCTACGCTCCCAACTTTTTACAAAGGAAATGACTTTTTCTTTTTTTTTAAGCATGAAAGAGTCTCTATCAGTACAATTTCTACTTCTGAAATCTCCCCTTATTTTGAAATTGATTTTGTTTCTTTTCCTTCTTCATTATATTTACTATGTTAGGTTAAATTTTAGTGGCTAAAAGAGTCAATGTTTTTAAGTTAATAGTAGTGTTTCACGGCACATGGTATTGCTAACAAGTTGTATTGAGTTCAAAGATAACATGTAATGAAAGTCTTTAAAACTTAGTTGGTGATATAATTATGTAAGGAGAGGTGAAGGGTGAAGGATCACTTGGAAGACTTGCCTTGGTTTGGTCAAGGGACCAATAGATCTATTGACCATTTTTTCAATAAATCACCTATCATGATTTATGTGTTGTTATTATGATTTGAAATATTATTATTTCTCTTGCATTTTTAAAGCTATCATTTGGTATCAGAACAAGATTTTGGCTTTAGAGGGAAGCCTTTGTTGCTAATGGTTTGGCTTGTTTTGGGCATGTGATAGATTTAGTCTATTGCTAATGATGCAAAAGATGATGAAGAAAGATGGAATGCCCTGTGACACAACTACTAAAGTAGAGAGTTAGGGTTTCAATGGAAGAAATCCCACAAGGAGCAGTGCATGGATGACTTGCTTGGAGGTCGTTGCATGAAGGAGGTGTAGAGCTTTGGGAACCGCTATGCACATTTGAGGATGCACTGGTATGTGAATTATAATCCTTTCAATTTAGTGGGCTAGATTGATTTAGTGATGGTTGGGCAGTAAAGGATATAATGATGGATCTGGAGGATGCAAAGGAAAATCCCTAGATCATTAGCTTACATGATGGCACCAAACTTGCATGGATGACTTGCTTGGAGGTCGTTGTGTGAAGGAGGTGTAGAGCTTTGGGAACCGCTATGCACATTTGAGGATGCATTGGTATGTGAATTATAATCCTTTCAATTTACTGGGCTAGATCGATTTAGTGATGGTTGGGCAGTAAAGGATATAATGATGGATGTGGAGGATGCAAAGGAAAATCCATAGATCATTAGCTTACATGATGGCACCAAAATTGGAGATGATAGCACTGGTATGGCATGGAAGTGTGTCAGGATGATGATCCAAAATAACCTGGTGCACAACTAGTGTTTGAATTTTATTTTCACCGATGCGTGGGATGATAGAGGAATGAAGCATCACTACAAGGTATTAACCATAAGATCACAATGATAAAGGATAGATCACGACAACGGAATATAAATTTGATGCGAGATTGGTGAAGTCCCTTGGACCCAAGGGCCAAGTGTTTAGTAATAATTTGTTGATTTTTCAAGCATGCACAATACAATCAAGTTTTGGGATTTCAAGGGGGCCATTCACTAAGATTTACCATGTTAAATGAACATGGGTGAGAGCGATTGTGTGAGCTACGGACAAAAATTTTGGCGACATAAGAGAGCATCGGATGTGTGAAATATATGGTGTCATAAGTGTAGAGATAGAAACAATAAAAAAAAATATTATAATGGAGTTGAAAATGTTTATTACATGTAATGGGCATATGACTATAAGATCCGGTTAGGCATGCATACCCTTGGTAAATTACTAGTAAGGTTTGGAGGTAGACCTAGGTCATGGGGGGGGCAAGTTGGATTCCTAGATACCCTAGTTATAAACTTTGAGGGGGGGTAGAGCTTGAAGGTAAGTGTTGCAAACTCACTTGTAAGTTTGACTGAATTTGGTCAAAGAAAAATCCAAAGTCAAGTTTAAAGAGGAGAATGTTAGGTTGAAATTGGCTCCGTGAAAGAGTCAAAGTTGTTAGGTCAAGACTAATGGTTTAGAGCACATGATATTAGTGCGTGGATTACATGCAATGAAATCCTTTAAAAAGATAATGATACTCTATTGTAAGGGGCCACATGAGTGATGAGTGAAAGCTCATTTGACCAGCTTTGATCAAGAAACTAATAAATCTATTAACTGATTTTTCCAAATTTAAATTTTAGATAATAAATATCATGTCATTATTTATATATTATTTCTATAATTTAAAGTATTATTTTTTCACTCTCATTTTTAAAACTATCACATTCTTGGTAGTTTTTGAAATATCTTTCTTCCCTTTCAAGAGATGTTGCCACAACTTTTATTTTCCTTAATATTAGCGTCATTTAATTTATTTTCCACCTTTAAAGCATATCGATATGCTTCATCCATGAAATGCACCTTCACAAAGATGAGTTCATCTTGGAAATGGAACCTCATGCCATTTGCATATCAAGTTGTTTATGGTGGCTCATCTTCTTGCGTGCTTATTCGAATTATTTTCTAATTGTTTGGTTTACTTTTGAACGTATATCTCCCTTTTCCTCAAGTTCTAAATTTGCTAGAAATTCGATGATTTCTTTTTCCTAAACATGTTTCAACATCTTAAGCTACAATTGAATCTCCACCTTTTTATTGGTGGTTGTGGATTTCCCCACTAAAGTGGAGCATGTGACAATTTTCAGCTCTACGAGGTTCATCTTCCTCAATGTTTTCGATATCCAAAAATGTCTTTGAATGTTACAGTTATGATTTTAACTTCTTTTTTTTTTTGAATTTTTAAATATTTTCCTTCACCTTATTTCATTGTTTGTAGATTAATTAATCACCTTATTTCATTGTTTGTAGATTGTATTAATCAATCTGTATATTCAATCTCAATTGTATATTTCAATAAACACTTTCTAATAAAACAATTCATATTGTATATGTTAAAATATATACTATTGAATGCAAAGTTACTTAAGATACAAGTATATATATTTTAACATATACAAATTTATTAATTTATTATGAGATATTTATAAACACTTTCTAATAAAACAATTCATATGGTATATGCTAAAATATATACCATTGGATGCAAAGTTAAGTAAGATCCAAATATATATATCTCAACATATACATATTTATTAATTTATTATGAGATATTTATAATTTGCCCATTTTCATCTTCATTCATGTCCATCCCTTACTCCGCGTGGTCCGTATACTGAACTTTTTTATTAACCATCTCAAGACCACAACTCTAATAGTACAATGGTGGCATAGCAAGGGTTGCCTTATTAGAACAAATAATGGAACACATATAACAAATAATGAAAAATTCATTTTGTTCTCAACATTAGTAAAAAAAAAATTAAAACTTTTAAAAAGAAATTCAAAAATAAACATATATATATATATATATATATATATAAAATTATTATTAAAATATTTTTTTTTAATTTCAAAAACTAACTTGAATGAAAGGGTTGCCTGAGACATTCCCATCCATCTCGCCTCTTGACAATAATGTTTTGATTTTTTGTCTTTAACTAACGATGCTTACTGCTTACCTCACTTGTAGCGAAATTACTCAACTAAAGATTATTTTTACATTCTACGTGCTCAACTAATAATATTATTATTAGTTTTTTTAATGAAATGTTCCCTTATCATTTTTTTACCAACATGTAAAGTATTATGTGTTCCTAGAACCTCATTCTCTTCATTGCCCTGAGCATCTTCAATCTCAACTTCAGTTTTTAACTTAGATCTTGCAGTCTTTGCAGTTTGCATTCTCTGTTGTGTATTGTTCAAGGATTTTTTCAATTTCCATAAGAGCAATACTAAATTATTTGAAGTCTTTTTTTATTTGATCAAGTGGAATATTTATGTGTGAATTTGTTTATTTTCATTGTCTTTAACATTGAGTGACTTCCTTTTTTTTTCCACAGGAAAATTACGCTTTTATATTTAGCAAAATATAAAAAATTTACAGGTTTGCCCACTTCATACGAAAACATAGAACCTATCTCGACAAAAGAGAATTACTACATATCTCTATCTCTCGGAGATCTGGATGACTATATCTACGCCAACATATCTGGAAAGGGATGAAAGATACAAAAACCTGAGACAATGCATCCGAAAGAAAAGAGGCCAAAACAAGAGGTTCCCATAACTGATAGACAAAAACAACTAAAAATTAACAATTAAAAGAGGCGTAATTATAAGATTTGTAAGTGAAGGATGGGGCCCTCATTTCCATCTTCTCTTAAACTGTAAGCTAATCTCCCCATTTGATTTCTAAGAGCCAATTTTGATAATCTGTTAGCGTCTTTATTCTCCTCTCGATAAATGTGAGAAAAAGTAATATTTCTTAAAGGATTCATGGCTTCTATGATTCTTTCCTTCCATCTTTCAAGAGAAGCTACCTTCATGGCTCCTCTCTTGTTTAGCCAATCAATGATAATCCAAGAATCCCCTAGTATAAGTAGGTCTTGAAGGGATAATCTAGAGGCTAGGATAAGAGATGCCCAAACCCCCAATAGGTCTGCTTTGGTGTTTGATCTGTTGTTGCAATTGAAAGTCCAGGTGTAAGAGGTGGATTTGTTGATAACAATCTTGCCCCCAGTCCCACAGATTCCTTCTTTATTTTGAGCCGCCCCATCAAACCACGCTACAACTTTGTTGACATACACGACCATCTTTTAAGACCGAGTAAAGGTTGATTTTATCCTGCTGCAATGAAGTTTAAGAGTAGAGATAGTTTTGAAAACAACCTTTTGAGCATACGGGGTTCCTTCTTCGAAAAGGGTATGGTTCCTTTCGATCCAGATGTGCCAATTTAGAAAGGTCGGTATAGAAGAAACCGACGGATTTGTTGATGTCCAACTTGTGAAGCATTCATGAATAGTATTTCCAAGCCAGCTACGAACCAGGGACAGCTCCTTAAGTACCCTGTTCCAAACTTCAAAAGAGAAGGTGCAATGGATAAATAGAGGTTTAACCATTTCCCTATTTTGTTTGCATAAGGGACATAATCCTATCCCCATCCAACCCTTTTTTGGAGATTTCTCCACGTGAGAATCTTATTTTTAGCGACTAACTAGGTGTGGAGTTTTATTTTTAAAGGGCGATTCCACTTCTAGGAATTTTTTCTCCTATTGAACACCCTTGGTGACCAGAACATTTCTGCAAGTGCATTGTATACATTGTTTGCTATAAATTGTCGGAGTCGTCACCACCTGTCCAAAGCAACGAATCGGGTCGGTTCTGAAGGAAGATGCCTGTGCTTTTTATAAAATTCTTGTAAGCTTCCCATTCTGTGGCCAAGACTCCCTCAAGCTCTAGCTCATAACTTCATAACTAGTTTGCTCCTAAAGATCCATGGACCTGTGGAGTACTTGCTTGAAATAGAAGGAAAATTCTTTTTGAGTTTAGTTTTTCTATCAACACATCAGAGAGCAGAGAGGCCTTTCCCAGACCTAAAAAAAAGTCTTTCCCAATCATAATCAAGTGGCCATTGCCTGTATTCTAGGCCATCCAATGGAGGATAATCGACAGAGTGTTTTTTTAATTTTTCCACGTCTGAGACCCTATCGTCGACTTGGTTGTCACTGTTTTGAGCCACGAGTGAAGCTAGGCATGAGGGAGATATTTTTATTTTAATACCCTGCTCCAGATGTCTGGTTTTGTCAGAACACACCATAGCGTGTTTGTGGCTAAGGTCCTATAGAAGAAGTTGAGGTTTCGAAGCCCCCATCCTCTAAAAATATTTGGGCGCGAAACCAGGTTCCATATACACAAGTGAAATTTGAAAATGTTTTTGTTTCCAACCCAAAGAAAAGAGAAGGATAGCTGACGTAAATTTGAAAGGAATGATAGCGGAAGATGTGCTATAGACAACCAATAAATGGGAATGCTTTTCAAGATAGATTTAATTAAAATGTATATGCCTCCTGGATATAACAGTCTATTACACCAGTGGGATATCCTTCTTTCAATTTTTTCAATGAGCCAAGTCCAGTCTACAGCTTTATAATTGTCTAGCTTTAAAAAAACACCAAGATACTTGAAACCTCTATTAAGATCTTTAAATTCATACATGAACATCTCTTTTAGTTCTGCTAAGGAATCAAGCTGGATTCCAAAGTGGTGAAAAGTTGATTTTTGAGAGTTGATACTTAAACCCGAGGCTCAACAGAAAAGGTTGAGGATTCTCCTTATTTCTAGCCATTCTAAAAGCTTTTAATTTGACAAAATAATCACGTCATCTACAAAGAGAAGATGTAGGATTTTTGTGAGTCTCGACACCTTGATTCCTATGAGGGTCCTCTCTGATTGGCTCTTTTTTAATAGGTTGCTTAGTCCTTCCATGATGAGAATGAATAAAAAAGGAGATAAAGTACAGCCTTGTCGCGACCCCCACTCAATCTGTAGAAAATAAGTCGCCTCTCCATTTACCAGGATAGAAAAAAATGTTGAAGTTACGCAGCCCATAATCCAATTAGTAGTTGCCTACTCGAAACCACATTGAATGAGAACAATCCTAAAAAAATCACAACTGATGTAATCATATGCCTTTTTTAAGTCTAATTTCAGAATAATTGCTTGCATCTTTTTTGTCTTGATATTGTGTAGACATTCCTGAGCTGTGCCAATGGCATCTGAAATCTGCCTTCCCTTGAGGAAGCCTAGTTGTTCTTCTGATAAAACTCAAGAGAGGATGGGGCGCATTCTAAGAGCAATTAATTTTGAAATTAACTTGTAACACAAATTGCAGAGCACAATAGGATGACAATCCGAAAATGTTCTAAGGGCATTTACTTTTGGGATTAGTGCAATAAAGGTAGCGTTTATATTTTTTCATACTTTACCTCTTTGACGAGCCTCCTCCACCATCTCTAGTAGATCTTTCCCAACTAGTTCAAAAAAATGCAAAAAAAATCGATCGTCCAACCGTTCAAGCCGGGGCTCTTGTCCTTTGAGTAACCTTGTAGAACTACTAAAATTTCCTTCAAAGAACATGGTTTTTCCAGAACTGTAGCATCCTCTTGCGTTACCATTCTTGGGAAAAGTCTTGTGGTCTCAATATGATCCTCAATGTGACATGGTTCAGATTCTTTGTAGTAAGAAGAGAAATGGTTGTAAGCAGCTTTATTGATGTCCTCCTCGTGAGCAAAAACTTTTCCTGAATCATCCTCAATCTCCCAAACAAATTTTTTGTTCCTACGGTAGCGAGCAAATTGATGGAAAAAAATTTTGTTCTTGTCACCACTGGTGATCCAAATCGCTCCGCTCTTCTGTCTCCATCGCTCCTCCTCCTCAAGAAGCATCTTCTTTTGATCACTCTCCATTTTACAAAGAATTTCCTTAAAGTCTAAGGGTTGTGAGCCCCAAGCCTTTTGGTAGAGAATATTAGCAATACCAGTTTAAATTTTTTCCAGATCCAATCATTCTTTATATTTTTTAATTTGTAACCATGATCTTGTCTTCTCTTTCAAACTTGAGAGTTTTAAAAAAATTATGATCTGAGCGCCTTCCTGATGGGAAAGAGATGCATCCAACCACACCTTTCGAACCAGAGCAGCAAAAGACTCATCTTGAATCCGGGAAGAATTAAACTTGAAGGGGAAAGTTGCCTTTAGTCTATCATATTCTAACTGGAGAAATATTGGCGCATGGTCGAAAATGAAAGGGTACTTGACCCATGCATGGAAACGTCCTGAGGACTAAAGAAGTTTCTCAGCCACAAGAAACCTATCCATTCATTTTGAGATGCTCTTCATCCCCACTCTCCCATTTCACCAAGTCGACACTACTTCTACTAAGGCCACGTCCACCAGATTATATTTTGTGAAAAAACCTTTGAAAAAGCTTGCTAAAGAATCGATCAGTGCAAAATTGACCCAGGATTCCTCAGGGATTGTAGATAGATTAAAATCATCTACCAGGATTAAGTTTTCTAGTGCTAAAAGACCTTCTCGATTGACCTTTTCCCGGAAAAGTTTCTGGTCTTTGCACGGGGTATAGACATTTAGTAAAGTCAGCTTCCTTTTTGTAGATAATCAAGAACCAAACAAGAGAATTCATCCAACGCTTAAAAATGGAGAAAAATCAAAACTTGTAGGGTCCCACTAGGCTAGGAGGCCTCCAGAATTTCCAACCGATCTAGCCATGCACATCATCTAATTTGGTCTGAGAGTAAACATGAAATTCTTGGCCTTTTCCACCTCCTCCAGGGTTTCTTGAAAGAAAATTACTGAGGGGTGTGTTTTTTCCAGAAGCCTTTTTAGAGAGGCAGATTTTAGAGGGCCTCCCACCCCTATGACATTGAGGGAGAGAAGGATCATGACTTTTCCCATGCAAGGGATTTCATGCCTCTAAGCACCCCTTGATCTTGTTCAGTCGAAATAGAAACAACAGAAGAAAACGATGGGGCAGTTTTTTTACGTGCACTCCAAGTTTTTAGGGGAGAGAGTTCTAGACCTAAGCCTCGAGACCAAACCTATTCCTTCCTTGTTTCTAAATGTTTTACTTTTGATGAAGTCAAGCCTTCCATATAACCTGTGTCCGAAACTAGATCCCTCCCAAGGTAATTCAAAATGGACACAGGTTCAGATAAAACATTGATAGGGGGAACTAAGGACGATATCAATGCCTCCAGAGAAGGATCACTATCAAATGGATCAGTATAACCCAGGGGAAGTAGGGGATATTCCTCCTCTGGACTAGCAGAAAGGTTATGGAGGATCGACAAATCACAAGGGGAGGGATTCTGCACCAGGTTGATCCAAGGCATAGAGGAGTCCAGAGAGGAGGGAGATGGATTTGGACTGGAAAGCAGAGAAGTCGATATAGAAGAGGCTTGATTTAAGAGGTTTTGACTAACTAACCAGTTCCTCTCCCAAGCTGACAAAGAGATATATAAGCGAGGGAAGAAGAGTTTGATCTTACCTATGAAAGAGGAATCCATCGGATTAGCAATGTTGGTTGAAGTGTAACCCGAGTAGGCCCCCACCAAAGAAGTGTCATCCAAAGGAGAATAGCAGCCCCCAGATTTGGTTATGGAGTGTCCTCCTTCTCAGTTATGCCAAAGGGTTGGGAGAAATCTTTGCGCAAATGTCCATTTCTTCTACAAAAAGAAAAACAAAATGAGATTCCTAAGTAATCCATCCTTTGGACATAGAGTTGGTCCCTCCATTCGATGTCTAGAGTCTCCAATAAGCCAGCATGTAAGTCAACTTCAACTAGGACCCTGGCCATTCTTTTGTCTTCCCCTCGTAGTGCACTCTCATCGACCTTGAGAAAACATCCCAAGGAGATGCCTATCTTCTCAAGGGATCTATGGTTCCAAAGATGTAGAGGGAGCCACAGAAGAAGAATCCAGAGATGTTGAAAGCTGAAGTATCCAGTTTCTGGAATGAAGCCTATGCACTAGCGTTTCAGCATTAATATGCCTCCACCATAACTCCAGAACTTTTTAAGGATGAGTGTCGAGTCCTCCAGAGACTTGAAGATGAATCCCATCCATCCTTTTGAAAGTTTTATTTCCTCTGGAATATAACCCAAGACCGGCTCCTAAGATGTCTTCATCCATTCTAATAGTTTTTCTGTACAACGTTCTTTGTACACGAACCTACCCACAAGAGCACACATGGACAAGTTACAGGGATCCTCTAGACCTACATCCATACCCAAGACCAAACGTTGATTTTTCCTCTTAGGCTTCCATACTTTCTATGGTCGGTTTTTGGTCCCACCCTGGGGTCTTATTTGATCTTCTTTGTGTTATAAATAACAATTCCTCCTAAGAAAAATAGAAAATGACTTTTGTAGAGGGTAAACTGGATTATCGAGAGTAGGATCTTCCTTCCAAAGGGAGCCACCTTCTGTATCATTCTGGTAAGAGGTAACTAACTCCCGAGTTAGGCCTGAAGCTTTTTGAAAGTTACTTGACTGTCCAGGCTGCATAAAATAAGGAGAATCAATCGATGATAAGCTAACCACAGACTATCTTGAAGAGTTATTGGGATCCACCTTCTTGTAGTAGTTGTTAACAATCTCGTCAACCGTTGCTAGAAGTCCTGGTCTCTCCCATTGGTCCACGTCCTCTCCACATAACTAGGAAGAGTTCTCAATCTCCATAATAGTAAAGTAAAGGGCCCTACTGAAACCGTTACCTCGAGATTAGTAAAGAAGAGGAAGACAAAGAAATGCAGTTGCAATCCTATAGAAAGGAGAGGTGGGGACCCAGAGTAAACCAAAGAAATAATGGGCTCAAAACACAGAGAGTGGGAAGGAAGAAGTTAAAAGAATCTCTGACTACTAAACGACTGGAGGACAAAAACCAAAGAAGCTTGGTTGAAGGCTTAGAGGATAAGACAAAAAGAAACAGATAAAACCTTCACACCTGTAGCACACTATGACTTCATTAAAAAAGTCAAAACACCCTTATCAAAGCATCTAAATTTCAAAACTAAGTCTTGGTAAAGATCCGAACCCCCTGGCAATTGTGTACTTGCCATTGTTATTGCATCAGACTTTCCCACCTAGTTGCAGGATTCAAAAAAAACCCAGGTATGTGTTCCATCCTTATCGTCCACTACCACCACCTAAGCAATGTAAGTTTTCTCTGTTTCTTTTTGTCTTATCCTCTAAGCCTTCAACCAGGCTTCTTTCCTGCAGTCTTTTAGTAGTCAGAGATTCTTTTAACTTCTTCCTTCCCGCTCTCTGTGTTTTGAGCCCATTATTTCTTGGTTTACTCCGGGTCCCCACCTCTCCTTTCTGCAAGACTGTGACTACATTTCTTTGTCTTCCTCTTCTTTAATAATCTTGAGGTAATAGTTTTAGTAGGGTCTTTTAATTTCCATTTATGGAGATTGAGAATTCTTCCCAGTTAGGTGGAGAGGATGTGGACCAATGGGAGAGACCAGGACTTCATATACTCTATCTCAATAAAAGGATTTTCTCTTTAATCTAAACAAAGAATGAAAGAAAACTAGTGGCAAGACTCCAAGTACATCTTTCACCCAAAGCCACAAGAATAAAATTCAGCACCATTCAATAGGCTTGATGTGAACATATGCAAAAAAATACCAATGATCACCAAGGATATTAAGGTTGCACCATAGATCTATGAATGCTCATGCCCAGTCTAGAAAAAGCATCATGGCTCTCCATACCCACCATCATTCAAACTTGTATGTAGAATTTTATGGGCGTTGTCTAACTATTCTACATTTTGATTTTTTTCATCGGAATTCAGTGACATAAATCTGTACGAAATCATTATTTTTTGTTGTTTAAAATCCTTTTTTGAATGCAGAAATGGAGTTAACATGTTGAAAAACCTTGGACACTCAGATTACATAGAAATAATCACTCAAATCTGAGAATCTAACAATTTCTCACCCAATTTAGAGCAAATATACTCGAAAAATATTGCTTGAGAAAGACCAAAACATAGAACCTTTACACTATAACCAAAGTTGTGGGTGAAAAACATATTTTTCAAACAATATGTTTTCAATTAAATAAAAAACCATATGGTATTTCAGAACACAAAACCATAGCTGCATAGTAATGAAAAACCAAAAATGATCACCATAACTCCATTAACCAGAGAGGCACTGACTCAATATGAAGGTCGAACTTTGGTGCCACAATAAACCAAGCAATTATGAACCTTTGTAATTTATTTAAAATTTTGTTTTAAATGTAATGGTTATGTCCGACAATTATTACCTTTTCGCATTTAAAAAATGTTATTTATTTAAACAAATTATGTAATGTTGTTATATGTGATAATTATTGCATCGATTTTATATTAAAAATGATGGAATTTCATTTTCTTGTTAAGTTTTTTTTTTATATTTTAATTTTAATTTTGTTATAATGCAATATTTTATTTTAATTTTATTATAATGTAATATTTTAATTTTAATTTTGTTATAATGCATGAAGATGTAGATAAACATGGATAGGATTTTGTTAATATGATACACATATAAATACATCACTTGTCTTTTCATATTCTTTCTCAAGTAAGGAATACCATAACCCTCAACGGATTAGGTTTCCAACTTTCCCTTCGTTAATCCAAAGGGGTGTGTGTGAGTTCAAGAAGAGAGATAAAATATGGAAGGTTGAATGTGCTCTCAATTTGATGGATTTGGGATGACCACAAACCAAATAGGTAACAGAAGACGTTGATGTCTTCTACTAAATGGTGGTGTTGGTTTGAGGAAGGCCACGAACCCTGGAACTTGGCTCTAAGGCTTTTTGGGTCCTGAAACATTTCCTAATCTAGCTAGAAGCTTATATCTTCTACTAACTAGAATTTCTCTCAAATAGAGGTTTAAAGATGACCACAAACTATTGTCTAGTATAAGTTGTAAGTCTTCTAGTAAATGAATGTGTAATATGACCACAAACTATTATATAGCAGAAGTTGGAAGTCTTCTACTAAATAGAGGCTTAAGGAAGACCACAAACCAAATCATGTTGATGAATCTAATGTTATCTTGCTTGTTCTTTCTCGATTGATAGGGCTTCGAAACTTCAATCCTAACTATCAATCACTGATATTATCCCCCCTTCCAGGTACAAGGTGAGAAGATGAAAATATTTCCACTACAAGATGCATTAATACTAGAGAATGAATTCTTTGGTATGACCGATATATCTTCTTGGCTATTGATGATCATTGCCAAGAAGTGATACACCCATAGTGATTCTTTAATCTTGTAGATTTATTGGATTTGGAACATATGTTTGAAGGATGATTATTCTTTCTGCAATGTTCACAAGGATGAAGATCAAAAAATTGATTCTCCATGTATCCAACTTGATGAAAATGTTCAAATTTCAGAATCTACTCTTGAACTAGAGTAGGTGAATATGAACTTTCTTGATGAAATCCAACACATTGGAAATCGATTGGTTTGGTATAATCCAGAATATGAAAGAAAACTTCATTTTCATATTTGATACATGTTCTATGATTATTGTATTTGATTTTCTTCCCAAGGTTTGATGATCGGCTTGGAAAGAGAATGTTGAACTTGTTCATGCATAACTTCATCTTCATATACACGTGTATCTAAACTTGTCTCATTGATTTTCGCATGCACTGGATCTTGTTCTAAATCATCATCATCATCATAATAAAAAAATAGGGTTTTTATGAACAAAGACTAGTTCATAATGTTGATTATTTTGTTGAAGCTCAACATGATGAAGTTGAGTCTAAGTTTGAAGCAGTTATGCTTTGTCTTGTGAAGCTTGCAAACAAATTAGAACATATAGAAGAGTTACTTTGTTAGTTGTGACCATATTGTCGATAGTAGTCAGTATTAAAGTGTTCATTAACTCTAATTTTTCATCAATTCGATGCATTTAAAGATCGACTTGGACCTCAAAAGTTTTCTTGCAACTCCACCCTTTAACAATCAAACTCTACAACAAAAAAATAGGAAATGAAGGGTGACAACTTCTATTGCAAATGCACCCATTTACAATCTAATTCAACTTAGAACTTGATAAAATACCAGACCAATGAAATATTCAAGGGAAAAAACTCAATAACATTGACATTGTGTACACCCCTTGATCAAATTTAAGAAAACCTTCTTCTATGGACCCCAAGCTTGTTCAAACTATGAGAGTAGAGAAGCGAAATAATGAAATTGTAAATAGCTTGAAAAAAAAGAAAGTTGAGAGAAAACCTTAAACAAACCATCCAATGGAGATCACCATCCAAAACAACAACAAATTCTTCACATGTACATAGATTTCCAAGGGTCTTGAAAGGTTAAAAGATGAGGAGTTCCCACAACCTCATCGAGTAAATTTGAACAGTTACCCATATAATTGTTATAAATCAACTTGGTTTTCCCAAAACCCCCAAAAAATATCCCAACAAGTTAGAAAACACTCATTGGTTTAGTGAGAATGAAAAATGAAATTTGTGACTTAATGCAACTTGTCATTATTTGATCCCATTGAATGTTTCCTTTACCTCTCAACCCAATACTTTGGAGAAACACCCTTGTTCACTATTTATCTGGGATATATTCTCATTATTCATGAGTATGAATCATTAAAGAGCATTGAGCTAGGAATTGCAATGCAACAAAGAACTAAGGATGCAGTGGATTTGATTATGTTAAGATTACCATTTCCAACATATGCTCAACTTTTCATGACGTGGGTACGCTCCCTCATGCTTAGTGGAAATGAAATAAATTTTTATAATGTTATTACAAATGCATGTGTTCCGCATCGATCTTCAAACAAAGGGCCCATGGGAGAATAAAAAAAACAAGAATCGAAGGGGGTGAAATGGTACAGAGTAGAAATGATGAGTATCTTTTGTGTGGAGTCTCGGGCAGAGGAAGAACTACCCTAGTGGCTCCTTGGGGCCATATGTATTCACCAAATAAAAATTTCCTATTCCCTCTACGTTGAATTCATCCCCATAAATAGACTAATAGATACTACTATAAGGAAGATTACCCGCTAATCCTGACAGCTCGTGTGAAAGAAAATCATGTTATTGGAGATTTTGTGTTTGAGTCCAAGCAGTTGTTGGGTATGTGTTATATTCTTTGCACGAGTAGTAGTGTCTGAGCGCCTGCACCGGGCGCGCAGGGGGGTAAGAGGGGGGGCCGCTAGGCCCCCCCTCGGGGGGTGCAGGGGTTTGGGGGCAGTGCCCCCAAAAAAAAAATTTTGGGCCGACATATTTTCGGGACCACATGATATTAGGTGGTTTTCGGCACATGGTTTTTGCCGATGGTTTTCTATTTTCGGTTAAGGAATTAGGGTTTTGGACTAATCCAGGTCATT
>JZKD02S0759214.1:123814-144819 GCA_000966675.3 Picea glauca
TCCCGGTTTGGGTTTCCAGGTGAAAAATCTCTGTGTAATGTTTGTATTTTCCATTGTATCTTTTCTGTTCTTTTCTGAATATCAGTTTGCAGTAGATATTGTACAAGGTTAGAATCTACAACAGTGAGGTTTTCCTTTAGCTCTTTATTTTTCTTGTGGCCTCGAAAATTCCTAGGTGGTCTTCTACCTCTTGGAAACTCGATCGAAATAATCCTTTATGGTATTAAGCTCCGGGCCATTTGACTAGACCAACACCTCAGGACATGGCTCCCTCATTGTTTCCTTGTGTTTGATTTTCTTTCAGAAGTTTTCAATGCCTTCCCCCAACCCACGAGACTGCCCTTGTCTTGCTCTATTGGGAACACCATTGATATCCTTCTAGAAGCCTCTTTTCCCAATGCCCCTTCATATTTTCTCGCTCCTCAAGAGGCTGATGTGATAGCATACCAACCTGACCAACTTTTGAATTCATGTCCTACTCTACCTTCATATTTTCCTTGTGCGTCTCCAACATTTCTTATGGAAAATAAGGTTTATGTTCTAGTAATCTCTGCCAACAGGTTATGTAGTCCAACATAAGTGCCAACATATTATAACACTTTTCCTAACAGTTCCTCTTTTTCCAAACAAATTATTAAGAAATCTTCAGGAAAACAAAATTCTTACAATTATAGTATACCAGGGAAAAATCATCTGCAAAGGCATCCCTTCTTAGTTGGAGTAGTTAATCAGACAAGAGGTATTGGCCACACTTGTTGTTCTTCTATAAATCTTGTATTTAAAGAAAGTGTTGAGGCAAATAATGAAGCTCTAGTTGATCAATACCGAGTGGATGAGTATATGGTCAAGATTCCCCTTACTCTCATTCTTTTAGGGTCTGCACATTAACAATAAGAACACCACTTAGCACAACATTATACCCACACTTTCTCTCAATGCCATATTCTAGTAGCCACTGCATTACCAACTACACCAAAGCATGCAAAACAAAGATCTCATAAAATTCACATGACATTGTTCTTTCACTCGGAAGATCGCATTTGGCTCTTGTGGGGCGAGCATCGATTTAGAGGAAAACATCATCAACTATGCCCACTCATATATCCCAACTCAGTTCGAGAAAGCATTGGAGAGAATGCAGTGAAAATTTCCTCATTTGTTGGTGGAAGAAGGGATGCTTCCGAATCTAAACAGGGAGGAATTAGGCCACCAGGAAGGACGTCTAGCTTCTGTTGCCAACCAGTAGGATAGAATTAACATATTGTTAGTAACTACTATTGTAATCTTCCCTCGCCAATCCAGTTAAGCAGGGCATTTCCTAATAAATAATTACCATGTTAGTTTCATCACATAGTTTATTAATAAAAAACAAAACAATGTTTTTCACTCAGAAATAAAAGCAACAAGTCTCTTGTTATTGTTGTAAACAAAAAATCACCCAGTCTGATAAAAAGAGTGTCTTGTTGCTGAAATACTATCAATGGTCATTTACTTCTTACTTCTAGTGGCTTTTTCTCTTTCATTCTCTGCGTATTTTGTATTGTGCAACACTTTTTTCGTGTGTGCCACTCTATTATGTTGTTGCATTTTCAATTTTGCATGTAGAATTTTGGATCATAGGGATGGAAAAAAAACATGGCAAAGGAATAACTTGAGAGACAGTCCTGCAAAGGGACGTTTCTGCACACGGGAGGAAAGGAAATATCAATAGAAAATAATAAATAAGATAGATTTTTTTCACAAATAAGACTCAACTATGGACAACTACCATAGATTAATTTAGGCCCTAAGAATTAGGTGCTCTGGTACCATTGTTAGAATGCACGAGGATGTAGATAAATGTAGATCACATTTCATTAATATGATACATATATAAATACAATTAATGTGACATTTAGATTCATATTT
Source organism: Picea glauca (assembly GCA_000966675.3). NCBI lineage: Eukaryota > Viridiplantae > Streptophyta > Pinopsida > Pinales > Pinaceae > Picea > Picea glauca. The sequence goes on from JZKD02S0759214.1 coordinate 125,723, forward strand.
CAAGAGGTCTCTTGAATTCTCGATTATAGTAGTTCCTATCACTTGTCTTTTCATGTTCATTATGTTAGCACTCTGTAATTTCGAGAGGTTTTAGAAGAAAAGACAGAGGTAACTACCAAACCACTTTGGAAGCTAGGATCTATCCCTGGCAGCTTCGAAGAGGGATCTCTCTATAAGATTAGATTTGTTTGAGTTTAGAATGTTAGGCTAGTTATGACAGTTTGGGATTTGTTTGTTTGTTTAAAATATCTGGATGATTGAATGCTTAATTTTCCATTGGGCTATGGGGTCTGTCTTTAAAGATAGGGATCTGATTCAGCTGTCAGAGTAGTGTTTGTATCTCTTTGAGATGGTGGTGATGATGGAGAAACTGAAAACAAGATATCGAACTGGGTTGAAGAATGTGGTCCCTCCAAAACTATGCTGGACTTCATTTCTCCCTCCTTTAGCAAATTTGTTGTGTGAGTGGTTTTATCCCTCTTTCTGTATACCTGAAAATATTCAGCTGATACCTTTGTGACTAAAGGAGAAACTTCCTTCCTTGATCTTTTCTCTTCTTTCTTTTGAGGTGTATTAGTCTGTGAAGTGGTTGCAGAGATATGTTGTTCCTCTGGTTCTTGCAATGTGTTTTCCTTCCACTCTTCCTGGTTCATGTATCTTTCTACCTCTGGCCTATGTGTGTGTACATAAGGAGTGCTCTTTTGTTTGGTCCTCAGTTCAGAGATGATAACAAATGGGTCATATGCCCAAGTGAAACTCAGAGGAAACCTCATTTGTTTCAAAAGGCTATATGCTTCTTCTCCAACTGATCTATTGTTGCAAATGAAAGGTCCAACCTGAGTTTTGATTTTGAGTTGGGATTTCTTCTTTGCTATAAAAAAATGAATCTCATTTCAATTACCATTTACCTTATATACTCCAGTGCAAAAATCCTCACTGTGAGGTATTTTGGCAATTTGTAAGGAGGCAACTCACACCCATATACCCATATTTCTGTACAGTTTTGGTATAAATACCAATCCCCTGTCTTGGCTTGATCATATAGGTGTCAGACCTTTTGAATTTCTTCACCGACCCTTGGCTTTGTGTTGTTTCTTAGCAAACAAACAACTGGATGAATGAATTGATCTATAAAATCCTTAAAGATGTACTATGTTGAGTTTTTCATCACCAATGAGGTCCATGATGTAACTGACTGTGGGATTCCTTCCCAATTTAACTTCTTAAGTGCACAAGGAAACCTATATGAATGATAAAATAGAAACATGTAGACCAGAATTGAAGAGTATCTGAACATCCATTTGGTTGGAAACTTGAAGAACTGATCATGAATACTATCAACTAGAAATTGATTGAAATTGAACTTAATGGAAACCTTTTCCTCTGTAGAAAATATGGATAGAAAACCTAAAATAGACTCATCTACCCATTCATCTGAGTAATAACCTAAAAGGTAAGAAAGCATGGATATGATCTGGTTGGATTTGACTGTGAAAATGGAAGAGGGATAAGGCAGAATCTTCTTGGGAAATTGGGAATATTCAGGGAGAAAGATTTCAAAGATCTAGGCTCTTTGGGGAAAAGTCAACTTCTGGTATAAATCATTTAGGGTTTCAACAAAGAACAGAGTGGATGCGTCATTTCTAGGAATCTGTAACATTTGGTCAACGACTTCGAAGGTAATTGTGAATAGTACTTCACCAGTGGAGTAAGTAATGGCTCTTTGGCCGGGCAAGTAACTGGCTTGGGATATGATGAAAATATTTGGGAAGTGGTGATTTTGAGGAAACATATACAGGGGTAAATTGGACTCCTAGAGTCCAATTTCATTGCTCTGGTAGAGGAAGATCTCTTTCATCCATGAGTGAAATTCAAAGAAGTCGAATTCACACCTTGGATCTATAACTTTGTAATCCCTATCTGCCAGAGGGATGTGGTATAGGTAAATGAGAGGGGGAATCATTGGGTTCTCGGATGTGTCGGAAGGTTTAACCTGGGGCTCCATAATTGACACGATTTACAGTAAAAATATGGAGAAGGTGTATTACCGGGATAAAAATTCATTTGTTGACAGTGAGAGATGGTGGTAGTCAGTTTGACATCTTAGTTCGGTGCGGTATCCATGGTGTCTTTCTCTGAAAACGACGTTACTGGATAAAAATTAGGGTTTTAATGTTTACAGTGGATACCTATTATGGCGCAGGGTCATTACGGGATGATTAACGGTCATGTGGAATACTTTAATTGGCTAACAGGTATGTGGGGTGGGATAGATGGCACATAGGGATAGGATAGCAGTGGCAGGAAGAGTTGAGTGGTATCAGGTTTTGGTTTGGAGGATTTTGGAGAGGGGGGGGTCGATGGTCAGGGGAATTAGGAGGAGGGGGTCCGAAATGTTGAGGATGTTCCATGTTATGTGGGACCGACGCGGGGAAAACCACCTTTTTAGACCCCCTCTATCGTTCAAGGTAGATAGGTCGGGGGGGGGGAATGGTTGATGAACATTGATCGAGGAAAGGTGGATGTTTTCGATGGATATTTGTGCGGAGATTAAGAACTACAAGACAAAATGTCTTGTCCACTCTAGAACTTGGGATAAAAACATGTGCCACAAAGCACAAAGCTCGGATTTTTGAAACTTTACATTATACTTTTATTTCCCTATGCTAAAATAACTAAACATACTCAACTTAGGGTGTATTTTGAAATACAAACTCCTTTCAATTTTCTTTGAGATTAAAAATCACCTAAACTATCTTCTAACCTAGGCATCTAACAAATTAATCCAACTTAGACTATTGGATTAATTATTTCTCTAACCTACCTAATTTGTCCAAGTTTAGATAGTTTGGCCAAATTTTTTCTCTGACCTATCAACAACAAATTTAAAATGTTTGATCATGATTAGACTATATGATTCAAAATTATTTATTTTGATGGGGTTTTCTTGTTTTTTTTTTCTTTTTCTCTTTTTATTTTATTTTATTTTCTACCCTCTTTTCAGTTTTTACTGTTTTTTATCTTTTATCTTTTTTCTTTTGGAAATCATTTGCAGAATGAAATATTATTTACAATAAAAAAATAACTTGGAGTAAGAAATTTCAATCACAAGGTGATACTATGAAATATAGGGCTATAATAGTGGCTCCACTTGCAGATGGTCCTCTCCATGTGAGGTGCCAAGAACCAGTGACCGATCGTCTTGAATCATCTTATCCAATATATTATGCATCTGATTTGTTTTATTGTAGTTGTAAACCTAATGACAACTAATCAGGAGCTTAGGGTCTTCTCTCCAGGCTTCAACTTCTTATATGAGTCACCCACTCATGAAAGTAAAACGTAAAATGGTATTTACAATGAACTGGGTGAAAAATGTTTTTATTTTAGTGAAAAATAGTGCTTGAGCATTCTGCCATTGACAAATCCTCCTAGAAGATCTGCTCCATCCATATCCTTGATCAAGAATGCATTGCTTCCTCTGTAAGCATGGATTATGTATGTTCCTTTCCATAAATTCTCAATTTTTCAATGCTTTCCCTTCTCTTCATTCCTTGAATCCCATTTCAGTACTTTGTCTCCTTTCTGAAAATCATCGGTCTTGGTTCTTCTATCATAGATCTTCTTAATATTCTCCTATATCACTTGAGTTTTGTTGTATACCCCTTCTTTGGACTGTTGCAGTTGTATGGTATGATTTATTCTCATATGGATGTCATTTGATTATGCATGTACTTCCTGTAGTAATTTCATGACAAGGACACTTAAAGAAGTGGGAAAAACAACATCCATTCCATAAACCAACTGGTAAGGGGACATGCCAATTCATCTCTTAGTAGTAAGTCCATCTTTCCATAATGCATTGACCAACTTGTTGTGCCATGACTTCTTGTTATCCTGCAACAACTTTTTGATCATATTGACCAGACTTTTATTGGAAGACTCTGCTAATATGTTCCCCTGAGGGTAATAGGCAGTAGAGTGTCCTAAGTTAATTTGGTATTTACTGCAAAAATCCTCCATCTTCTTAGATTTGAATGATGTTTCATTATCAGTGATGATTTTCCTGGGACATCCAAATCTTGAAAGAATGTTAGTTTCTAAAAATTTGATAATCACAACATCAGTAGCTTGCCTTGTAGGTACAACTTCAATCCACTTTGTAAAGTAGTCATTGGTTGTAAGGATCCATTTGTGTTGGCCTGATGATGGTGGATGGATTTCTCCAATGAAATCCAGACCCCACTGTTGAAAAGGAGTTTCAACTGATATTGGTTTCAAGGGTAAATGCAACAGTTTCCTTTTTCCTTCAAAGATTTGACAGCTATGACATGAGATCACTTTTCTATGGACATCTACAAATAAGGTTGGTCATTAAAAACCAACTCTTAGAATTTTGTTGGAAGTGGTCTTCCAGCTTAAGTGTCCACCACAATCTCCTTCATGAAATTCCTGCAAAGATTTATCTGCCTCATCTTTCAATAAAAAGTTTAGTAAAGTCCCTCCAGTATCCTTCCAATACAAATGTCCATTCAAAATACAACATTTCATAGCTTTGAGTTTAAGAAATCTAGCTTTAGTCTTGGTTAAACAAGGAGGACCTTGTAAATGATGTAAAACATAAATTAGGTCTGCATACCAGGGAGAGGTTGAAAAATTCTTTGTAACTTGTGGACTCGTCTGCTCTTCTTGTTCATCCATTACAGCTAGAAAATTTATATCCAAAGCATGAAAATTGGACTCATCCATTAATTTAGATAATCTATGACTCTTAATGATCGTGGTAGGTTTGATTTCAATATCATATTCAAGGATAAAAAAAAATCCATTTATCCCTTTTTCCATCGGGACTGTCTTGGTTCAAAATATCTTTCACCACAGAGTTCAGGACATAAGCAATTATATGTGAGTGAAGAATTCATGCTCTAAAATATTTGATTGTTTTTACCAGAGAAAAAGCTTGCTTTTCCATGATGTTGTACTTTAGTGCAACATCTCTCAAGGATTTACTGAAGAAGGAAATAGGTTGTTCATGGCCTTCATTATTCTTCTACAAAAGAATTGTTGCAATAGTATGCTCAGAGCCAAAAGAGAAAAGGAGGAAATATTTTTTGAAATCAGGGCTGATAAGAACAGGGGATTGTGTTAAGGCTTGTTTCACTTGATCAAAATAATGTTTTTCTTCTATGGTCCATTTTATTTTTGTGTCTTTTTCAACGTGTTTGTTATATTTCTTAGAAGTTCTGTCAGATTAGGAATAAATCTCCTTAGAAAGTTTATTTTGCCAATGAAAGATTGTATTTCTTTTATGTTTCTGGGATGATCTATCTTTTGAATAGCTTCAATCCTATTGGGATCAATTTTGATTCCCTCTTTTGAAATGATATGTCCTAGCAGCTTTTTTTCCTCTAGGCCAAACAATGTTTTCTTTGGATTGAAGGAAATTCCAAATTTCCTGCATTTTTCAAAAGCTCTTCTCAGGTAGATCAAATGTTATTCATCTATTTTTGAAAAAACAGTGATATCATCCAGGTATATAACAATGAATATGCCTAGTTCATCTACAAAATCAATATCCATTGCTCTTTTAAATGTGGTTCCAACATTCATTAACCCAAAAGGCATTTTCACATACATGAAAGTGCCTCAAGGCGTAGTAAATGTTGTTTTTTCTTGGTCTTTAGGATGAACTAGTACTTGATTGTAACCAGAAAAACCATCTAACAAAGAAATTCTATTGGACCCAACTACCTTTTGTAAAATATGATCCATTTTGGGAAGGGGAAGTTGTCTTTGAGAGAGAATTTATTGAGGTTTCTGAAATAAATGCACAGTCTGATTTCTCTACTCTTTTTCCTAGTTGGAACTAAATTTGATAACCATTTAGAAAATCTTAATGGGACAATGATCTTAGCATCATACATCTTTTTATTTCTTTTTCTATTAGAGGCATCAACTTTAGGTTAATTCTCCCAAGTTTCTGTTTAAAAGGTTTTTGGTCTTCTTTTATAGGAATTTTATGTTGTATAATGCTAGTGTCATAAGATTTTAGATATTCATAACTCCATGCAAAAACATCTATGAATTCTCAAAACAATTCTATGTATTTATGTTTTTTGGCAGGAGGCAAACATTTAGACAGTTTAATCATTTTTGGTTCTTGTTCAGTTCCCATGTTGCAGTCTTCAACTTCATTTTCAGTAGGTTCAATTTTAGTTTTTTTGGCTACATCATCAAAATCAAACAATTCTTCTAAAGGGACTAATCCTCTAGGAAAAACGTTATCTTTCAATTGCAAAATGTCCAGATCTTTTTTTTATTTATTTCTTCTAAACCTATCTTATCTACATTTTCTCCTTCATCATCAAAATCTGCATCTATGTTGGCACATTCAAATTCATTCTTTGATTGCAAAAAAATTTCAATTTGTTCATCATTTCCAAAAACTTGCCAATATATGATGTTATCTAGGAAAATTGGTTTGCATTTTACTTCAATTGTGTACTAGTGATTAGGATGGAAAGTTATTTTGTAGGTAGTTGTTGAGGTAGCCAGACCATTAGCAAGAATGTTCTGGTCTCTAGGAATGGCTGATAATTCGTATTCAGTAAAGCATTCTAGAAAATCTAGGACATCATTCATGTAAGCTCTCAATCTTGGGTGTTTAGTAGAGTACTCACCTTTGATCTGTTTTATTATCAGTTCAGAGTCACCCCGAACTGAAATTTTCTTGGCACCAAGCTTCTTTAAAAGTTGTAAACCTAGCATTAAGGCTTCATACTCAACTATATTGTTGGTACATTGAAAATTTAACTTGTAGGAATGACCTTATGAATGATTTTTTATTGAATTTGAAACCCACACACCAGCTCCTGATCCTTCTTTACTAACAACCCCATCAAAGTCTAAGCTCCACAGGGGTTCATTTTGTTTATCATATTCCACCATAACTGTTTCGTCTCCTTCAATAATTGTTTTGTCTTCTTCAATGTTATAAACATTGTCCTCTAGATTGGAAATTTGTCACTCCATGTCTCCATCATTGTACACAATAAAAGAATCAAGGTCTAAATGAACAGAATATAAGGGATAATTGTGTGGTTTATCTTGACTATTGACCATGTATTTCATCAGTGTCTCCCTATATAATCTCCTATGTTGACCAAACAATGGAATGGTAGCATAAGACATATCTAGTTGAAGGGTTCCTTGTAACTTAGCTCCCCACGAGTGAGACAATAACATGCCATATTTAGGAGGTATATCAACAACAATTATGTCCATTACCATACTCTTGGCTGGTATTTGTGCTAAAGTAATACACAAATATTTGATAATACCTATGGTATAGTGATATCAAGTCCTAATTTTTCCATAATAGTCTTAGGCATAAGGTTGTGGGAAGCACCAAAGTCCAGTATGGCATTGTCCAAAGTTTTGTCGTGAATGTTTAAACTGATGTAGAATGGGGGTACAACTCTACGTTCAAATTTTCCATCAACTTCAGGCCCAAATAATAATTATGGTTGATCATCAACAATATTTACTGTATTTGTACCTGCCTCTATGTTCAAAGATTTTATCACTTGTGATCTGTAAGAATTCTTATTTATTAACTCTGTTAGACGAATGTGTATCTTAAGTTTTTCTAATTCACTTTCAAAGTTGAAAGATGTTTGAGTTTTATTTTGGTTGGAAAAATTTGGTTTCTCAACAACATTCTTTTGTGAAGTATATTTTTGCTAGCTGGTAGGGGGTACATTATTTTGAATTTTTTTTTTAGTCAAAGTCAAACGTTCTTTTGGTTGGAACTTCTGTGTTCTTTTTAGGGGGAATATCAGGAATTTTCTTAGCAGATGTGTCAGTTGTCTTTTTAGTGGAATTTTCAGAAGTTTTCTTGGTAGGGTTATCAACTGATTTCTTATTTCTTAGGTTATACTACCTATGCACTTCCATAATTGCATTTTCAAAAGCTTGATTATCTGGCTCTTCCTCATCAATCTATGTTTGTGAAAGAAGGAAAAGATCATGTTCTTCTTGAGTGAGAAAAATATAATCATTATCATTTATTCCCATTAAATTAATGTGAACATCATCAAGGCTTTCAACTATTCCTTCCCCTTCATCAACACAATTTTCTTGAAAAGGAGGCCTCATTTGTTGGTCTGGACCTCTTTGTTCTCTTTGTCTGATTTGGGGTTAGTTTCTCCTAAAATTAGGATTTCTGATTTGAGGGCCAGGTTGATTTTCTCTAGGAGGAGTCCTATCAGTAATTTCTAATCTTTCCATCATTCTTTCCATGGTTCTAACTAAGGAGTCTATTTTATCATCAACAGAAGAAGTAGATGGTTCTTCTTTTATATTTACTCTCCTATATGTTCTTTGTCTAGCTCTCTTAGCTAACAGATTTTCCTCTACACTCACAACATCTCTCTACATCACTTCCAAGGTTGCAGGGTTTCTTTCTCTCAATTGATAAGACGTGTCTTCTTCAAAACCATCAGGGAATTTAATCAAAGCTAAAACTTGAGAGGGTTTAATGTGTGTTGGAATTGCATTATAAATATTGTTAAATCTGGTGCAATAGTCATGTACACTTTCCCATGGGTTTCTTTTGATACTTTCATATTTAGATAAAATCTGAAGTGGATTTTTCTTTACTTCCCATCTATTGAGGAGAGATTGGTGAAAGGCAATAATGTCATTTATACTAGCAGCTGGTAAGGCTTTAAACCATTTCTTGACTTCTCCATTTAATCTTCAGGTAAACAATATCATTTGTACATCCTCCTCATCAACTTCTTGTAGGTCAAATAAGTCATTCATCTTGTCAACATGTTCTTGTGCAGTCATAGTTCTAGTGCCATCAAACTAAGGAATCTGAGTTTGATAGTCTTGGGGAATATTATGTAAAGGATCAACCAAAACAAGGGGAACATATCTTGCTACCATGATTGGTGTAGGAGGATGGATAACATATGAGCTTGTGAAAGGTGTAGATGCAAGAAATCCTATAACATGTTGGATCACTATCTGTGAAATTATTGGAGAAGTAGTGGAAGATATGGAAGATGCAGGGTTGGTAGATATGGGATGAACCAATTGATGATTGATAGAAGATGCAAAAAAGGTCAGGGAAGAAAGCTCAATAGATTGTTGGATATAAGCTTCATGTAATTCTTGATCAAATTATGATGCTAGATCTTGCAATTTCTCAAAATTTTGGAGGATTTGTTGATCAAGACCTGGCTCAAGAGATTGTCTTTCAGGTGTATTGGGTTGAAGAATATATTGATCTAATACTATTTCATCCACAAAACTATCAAATTTGGTTCTGAATATGCTATGCTAAAATGGTAGATCAAACTGGATATCCTGGATTGTGACAAATTTCTCTGGGAGAGAGGTTTCCCTAGGAGGAGGACTACTACTCGCTTGACTTTCTGCTAAACTTCTTTTTCTGATCAATTTTTCAGGGTTATCTACAACTTTTACAGGTCTTGGATGAGGATGAGATCTGGTGTGAATTCTTTTTGGAGCCAGAACTTAAATTTAAAAAACCTACTTTATTATTTACAAAGTTTTACAACCTCTGAATATTTATCTCTTAAGATTTAGATCTTTGATTGTCCAGAAATAAAGTTTTCTTACTAGGGAAGATAATTTATAATGTTGGAAAATTTGTTCTTTCCCCAATATGGTCGCCACTATGTTAGCACTCTGTAATTTCCAGAGGTTGTAGAAGAAAAGACAGAGGTAACTACCAAACCACTTTGGAAGCTGGGATCTAACCTTGCTAGCTTCAGAGAGGGATCTCTCTATAAGATTTAGACTTGTTTGAGTTTATAATGTTAGGCTAGTTATGACAGTTCGGAATTTGTTTGTTTGTTTAAAATATCTGGATGATTAAATGTTTAATTTTCCATTGGGATATGGGGTTTGTCTTTAAAGATAGGGATCTGATTCAGCTGTCAGAGTAGTGTCTGTATTTATTTGAGATGTTGGTGATGATGGAGAAACTTCAAAAAAGCTATCAGACTGGGTTGAAGAATGTGGTCCCTCCAAAACTATGGTGGACTTCATTTCTCCCACCTTCAGCAAATCTGTTGTGTGATTGGTTTTATCCGTCTTTTTGTATACCTAAAAAATCTTCAGTTGATACCTCTGTGACTAAAGGAAAAACATCCTTCCTTGATCTTTTCTCTGCTTGCTTTTGAGGTGTATTAGTCTATGAAGTGGTTACAGAGGTATGTTGCTCCTATGGTTCTTGCAATGTGTTTTCCTGCCCCACTACTTGGTTCATGTGTCTTTCTACCTCTGGTCTCTGTGTGTGTGCATAATGAGTGCTCTTTTGTTTGGTCATGAGTTCATAGATGATACCAAATGGGTCATATGCCTAAGTGAAACTCAGAGGAAATCTCATTTGTTTCAAAAGGATATCTTCTTCTTCTCCTGTTGATCTACTATTGCAAATGAAAGGTCCAACCTGAGTTTTGATTACGATTTGGGATTTATTTTTCGCTGCAACAAAATGAATCTCATCTGAATTTACCACTTTCTTTGTATACTCCAGCGAAAAAACCCTCACTAGGAGGTATTTGGGCAATTTGTAAGGAGGCAACTCACACCCATATACCTTTATTTCTGTATAGTTTTGGTATAAATACCAATCTCTTGTCTTGGCTTGATCTGATAGGTGTAAGACCTTCTGAATTTCTTCACTGACCCTTGGCTCTGTGCTATTGTTCAACAAACAAACAACTGAATGAATGAATTGATCTATGAAATCCTTAAAGTTGTACTCTGTTGAGTTTTTCCTCACCAATGAGGTCCATGATGTAACTTATTGTGGGCTTCCTTCCTGATTTAACTTCTGAAGTGCACAAGGAAACCTATATGATTGATAAAATAGAAACATGTAGACCAGAATTCAAGAGTATATGAACATCCCTTTAGTTGGAAACTTGAAGAACTGATCATGAATACTATCAACTAGAAATTAAAAGAAATTGAACTTAATGGAAACCTTTTCTTGTGTAGAAAATATGGATATAAAACCTAAAATAGGCTCATCTACCCATTCATCTGAGTAATAAACTAACAGGTAAGAAAGCATGGATATGATTTGGTTGGATTTGACTGTGAAAATGGAAGAGGAATAAGGTGGATTATTCTTGGGAAATTGGGCATCTTCAGGGAGAAAGATTTCAAAGATCTGGGCTCTTTGGGGAAAAGTCATCTTCTGGTATAAATCGTTTAGGGTTTCAACAGAGAACGGAGTGGATGAGTCGTTTCTAGGAATCGGTAACATTTAGTCATTGACTTCGGAGATAATTGTGAACAATACTTCATCGATGGAGGAGGCAATGGATCTTTGGTCGGGCAAGTAACTAGTTTGGCATCTGATGACAAATTCTGGGAAGTGGTGAGTTTGAGGAAACATATACAGGAGAAAATTGGACTCCCAAAGTCAAATTTCATCACTTTGGTGGAGGAAGATCTCATTCAGCGATGAGTGCAATTCAAAGAAGTCAAATTCGCACCTTGGCTCTATAACTTTGTAATCCATATCGGCTAGAGGGATGTGGTCTAGGTCAATGGGAGGGGGAATCATTGGGTTTTTAGATGTGTCGATAGGTTTAACCTTAGGGGACATAATTGACAGGATCTACAGTAAAAAGATGGAGAATTTGTATTACCGAGATAAAAATTCATTTGTTGACAACAAGATATGGTCGTGGTCAGTTTGACATCTTAATTCAGCGTGGTCTCCACGGTGTCTTTCTTTGCAAATGGCGTTACTAGATAAAAATTGTGGTTTTAATGTGTACAATGGATACCCATTATGGCGTGAGGTCATTACGGGATGGTTAATGGTCACGTGGAACACTTTAATTGGATAATGGGTATGTGGAGTGGGACAGATGGCACGTAGGGATAGGATAACAGTGGAGGGAAGAGTTTAGTGGTATCGAGTTTTGGTTTGGCGGATTTCGGAGGGGGGGGTCGACGGCAGGTGGTAATAGGAGGGGGGGGGTCCGAAATGTTGAGAAAGCACCACGTTATGGGGGATCAGCGTGGGGAAAAATGATTTTTCAGACCCTCCCCTTCATCGTTGAAGGTAGATAGGTCGAGGGGGAATGGTTGATGACCGTTGATCGCGAAAAGGTAGATGTCGTCGATGGAGATTTGTGCGGATATTAAGCACTACAAGACAAAATGTCTTATCCACTCTCGAACTTAGGATAAAAACATGCGCCATAAAGCACAAAGCTTGCATTTTTTAAACTTTACATTATACTTTTATTTCCCTATGCTAAAATAACTAAACTTACTCAACTTAAGGTGTATTTTGAAATACAAACCCCTTTCAATTTTCTTTGAGATGAAAAATCACCTAAACTATATTCTAACCTAGGCATCTAACGCATTAATCCAGCTTAGATTGTTGGATTAATTATTTCTCTAACCTACCTACTTTCTCCAAGTTTAGATAGTTTGGCCAAATTTATTCGCTAACCTATCAACAACAAATTTAAAATGTTTGATCATTATTAGACTCTATGATTCAAACTTATTTCTTTTGATGAGGTTTTCTTGTTTTTTTTCTTTTCTACCCTCTTTTCATTTTTTATTATTTTTTATCTTTTATCTTTTTCTTTTGAAAATCATTTGCAGCATGAAATATTATTTACAATAAAAAATAACTTGGAGGAAGAAATTTCAATCACCAGGTTACTATAACTTGGTTACTTAGTGTGTACTAGTGATTAGTGAGGAAGAAATTTTACCTATTATAACTTGGTTTTATTAAAACAACGATGGAATGATGGAAAAAGGCATACACATATGTGAAAAGGTTATTTATTACATTATTAAAACTATGCATGCATTTGTGAAAAGGAATCCTCTGGTTTCCTAGGTTGTTCTCTAAGAGGACGAGGAAGAGGATTGACCCACTTCTGACGAAGAGAAAATTCGAAATGAATTGGCTGAGTCGTTAGGAAACATGAAATTTATTGGTGTAAACAAGTCCAGTCGAGAAAGCATTGCGACGGCTTGGCTCATGGAAGGTCTCACATCATTTTCTTGCTCCATCCAAAGCAATGTTGTTTTCAAGACTCTCTCCACCTCTTCCTAATCAAAATTTCCATGAAACTTGGTATCCACTACTTCCTCAATCCCTGTCCCTTCCCTCATCACTACAGAGACCCACTGCACCAAATGTCCACAATTTTGGATTGTTGAACTGGATAATAAGCTTTGTCCAGTCACCAAATCTAACAAAACAATCCTGGAGATATATACATTCACCTTGGCCGTGATCGACAGATTCATCGCCCACTCCGGTGCTAAGTAACCCTGCGTGCCTCTAATTGTGGAGAAGGAGAATGCTTCATATCTTTCTACCAGCTTTGCTAACCCAAAGTCAGAAACCTTGGGATGCAATTTCATGTCCATAAGTATGTTTTGGGGCTTGATGTCACAGTGAAGAATCCATTCCAAACATTATTCGTGGAGGTAGGATAACCCCTTGCCCATGCCCACTACAATCCCAAATCTTTCTTTCCAATCCAAAACTCTATCATTGTTTTATGTGAACAGATACTTGTCCAGCGACTTGTTTTCAATGTACTCACAAGCGAGCAACCTGTGATTCCTTTCTGCACAGAAGCCAAACATACGAACTAAGTTCATGTGATGGACTCTCCCAATCATACTCACTTTTTCCCATAACTGATCATGATCTTGGATACTACTTCTAGTTGCTTCACCACTACCACCTCACCATTGGGCAGTACGCCTTTGCACATTGTCCCAAACCCTCCTTCCACAAGTCTTATCCTGAATTTATTCGTCGCTTTCTTCAATTCTGCAAAGTTGAACTTCTTGAATCCCGGGGATATCTAAGTAGCCTAGACGTCCATAGCCAACATGTATATATGTTATGGACATATACCACCATCCAAGTATTATGCAAAACAACTCTGTGACACAAAACACAATAGAAAAATATCTTACCGGATATTTGACATTAAGGCTTCCTCTCTTGTGCTTCTCGTATTTTCCTATCACATAAACGTTGGGAATCAAAGCCCAACATTTCAATGGAAAAGGCAGAGACACACTAATAGAATTTGAAACAAAAGAATCATTGCCGGAAACTTTGATATACATGTAGTTTTGTTGACCGGGAGATCGACATCCATTGAAAAATAAATTCTTAGGAAAACAAGTTTCGGTGCCATCCATTTTGCAAGCAAAGCCTTCACATGTGTTGTCATTCATGCACAAACCTTTACACTCTTTAAGCTTAGATCGTAGCCATAATAATCTGTATGTGGAAGATAAATAAGATTTGTACTGGACACACTCAGTTGTTGTTTATTGCGCTCGCACGAAAGTGTATATGCAGAGACTGTTGATTCTACAGAAGCCATGAACGGAACATTGATCAGGAATCACCATCCAAATAATGTTCCATATACATGTCTCTTCCATCAAGTTGTATAGTTTGAGGTTTCCATCAAAGTCCAAAGTTAATCTTTTGTTGGGGCCTTCGTTGTATCTGAAGCACTAAAGGTAAATCCCTTGCTTTACTGGAAAATACCGAAGCCAGCCATCCAACACCGCTTGTCGGCTTCTATTGTATGTGCTTTTGTAGTTAGCAGGTCATTATTTGTTGAATATCTTATGTGTTGATGAACCATGTGTGTGAAAATGATTCCTATAGAACTAGTGAGTACAACGGATGGCACATATGTATCTCGGTAGATGGATTTCTTTTTATATGGACATCAATGATCAGTTGTTGCAAGTACAAAAGAAGAAGAAACAAAAAGTTTGAGGACGAAGCTCATAGTAAAGAAATCCCAAGTGAGTGTGTGCATTAGAAATCGATTTCCCCATCTGTGTGCAAGGTTCATGGTCAACCGAAACCATCTATGTGTGTGAGGTTAGTGATCAGCCAAAACCATCTATGTGCGAGGTTCATGGTAAGAAAAAACCATCTATGTGTGAAAGGTTCGTGTTCATCCAAAACCACTTGTAAGCTAAGTTTGTAGTCAACTAGAAACCACTTGGTATGATGGCTAGTGGTCATCTCGAACCACATGAGCATTGTAATGGTTATGGGTAAGTCGCAAAATCCCAAGGTGATTTATGATGAGGGAAAGCCAGTAAAAAATGAAGCAACACTATGATGTGAACCCAACCATATGAAGATAGAAGTTGAAAATGGTGACATGACTTACCTAACTAGATATAGATTAAGACATGTATTCATTAAGGAGAATTGTTAGAATACATAATTCATACATGTGTGGCATGATGACCTGTTGAGTAAGTAAACCAAAGTTGATGACACGTGTGAATAAGTAAGAAACAAGTCAATCAAAGTAGTTCAAAGTAGTTGATGGAGATAAGGATATAATAAATAAAAAAGTAGTTGATGGAGATAAAGATGTAATAAATAAGCTTGACTAGAGTTTGGAGAAGTGTATATAATAAACCATATGAGCCCTTGATCTATGCTCATGATCAACAGTCATGTGTATAAATAGAGGTGAGAACTAATGTCAAAAATCAAGTTGTGTTTGTGTATTCATATTTGTATCTCTTATGTTTTGTGTGAGGTCTTTCTGTGTTTTATGTTTCCATTTGCCCCCAATAGCTCCAAAAATACCAATAATTCCATACTTTGCAGCTCTTCAAACTTAGATCACCCACTAACATTTAGGTTTCGAAGCTTAGTCCGTTGAGCCAACCTTTGTATCCTCTTCAGATTCGCACATCCCTCTGCCAGTAGCATCTCTAAAGATACCACTTAGAGAACCCACTAATATTTAGGTGTCGAAGAGCTGCGACAACCCCAGTATGCTCTTCAACTTCACACATCCATCTACCTCCAAAGATACCAATGTCTCCATAGTTGGCAGCTCTTTCAACTGAAAGCACCCACTAACACTTAGTGTCCATCTTTGAGAGTTGTTCGAACCCCGTATGCTCTTCAACTTCACACATCTATCTGCCTGAAACACCTCCAAAGATACCAATGTTTCCATACTTGAAAGCTCTTGAAAGCTCTTCTAATTCAGAGCGCCCACTCACATTTTGGAGTCGAAGCTTGAGCTGAAGATGTGAGAAACCATTCGGCCATGTGCTCGTGAGGAGCCATTCGACCAAGTAACATGTTTCCACCACCATATGCACCCTACATTCTCGACCTTGGTAGCACATCGTTCCTTGGGCATGTCGGCGTTTGTTAAATTAAATGTAAGTTTAAAATAGAGCGCGATAGAGTTTAAAATTCAAATTTCCATACATGATGTTTTGAATGAAGAATGGAATGGGAGGGGCAGAGAGTGGATGACGACGTTAAGTAGACAAGGGTGTCGTTAACGGGACGGGAGCTTCGCCCGAGGAGAATTCGATTTTAATTGTTGTATGTCAGTGCCCCTGCAGCGATTTAATTAGATTGTTGTCGGGTGCATATTGCTTTCTCTCCTTGGACTTTGAAAGAGGTATTTTTTCTGAGTTGTCTACTAGGGCTGTGGATTACTGTTGAAAAGCTTTTACTTATTTCTGCTTCTTGAGATTTATTTATTTATTTCTGCATTCCTCGAGATCTACTAGAGATGACATTTGTGTGTGTCACTAGTCTTGGTTATCTTTATTACTAGAGATGACATTTGTGTGTGTCACTAGTCTTGGTTATCTTTATTAGCTGCCATGTTGGTCAAACTGGAAAGCGGACCATTTTATTAAAAATATTATAATTTTGAATTCATTGTTTATTTTTAAGTATTTATTTTTAGCATTTGATTTAAACTTGATTATAAATTTGGTTCATTAAGTGTGTAATCACATAAATTTGGTTCATTAAGATTTTAATCACAAATTTAATAGGTAATTTTGTGGTTGAACCTCGACTTTATATTTATAGTCGGATATCTGACTTACTCCTTTATCTTGGATTCCCTTTCAATTTATCTATTTCTAAAATATTCATAGATACGTAGTTAAATATTTTAACACAAACGACGATCATCTGAACACTGGGCACGTTAGTGCCGTGTTAGTCTCATCCATTAACCTAATTGTATATTCGGTCATGAAGCGTTCAATTGGAAAATCAATCATTAATCTTGACTTTAATGGTTGAAGTTGACTTTGACTTTGTAGTGCATCTCTCAATCATCAAATTTGAAGGATTGATCTTAATTTCACTTGGAAAGGTATATATTCATGCAATCTTTTCATGATGATTTTTTTTTTAAAACATTACATTTTAATGGTCTATTTTTAAACAAATTACAATGTAATTGTTAATAATAAATTAATCAGAAGTTTCATTAAAAACAGTGTTAAATAAAATATTGCATTTCCAATAGAATTTATGCAATAAATTAGTAAATTCAAAATATCCCCTCAATATTTAACGTTCTCAAAGTTATCTTGAAAAAATCACCTTAACATTCTCAAAGCAGAGATTCAAATATTAAAATATCATAATGCTTCTAAATAGTTTGTTTGTTGCACTAAAGAAAAATGCAAGTCATTGCGATGTGTTTTCTATAGATTTATGAAAATAATTAGCAATGTATATTTGTAGTGTACCTATTGTCTATACAACCCCAAATATGTGACTGAATTATTGAATTAATCTAGAAACATACATTAAAACTCCAAGAAAAAAGAGAAGTATTTTCATAGTTATTTAGTTGATTATTTAATTGATTACAACAATAAAAATGGTGAAATCCAAATTTGGATGACCCAAAAGTTTTCCAAATCAACAAGACACAGATTTCATTTCATATCTCTCAAAAAGAGAAGTAGATGATCCACAAATAAGGAACCCTTCACTATTGCAGCCAATAGCTAACATACAATCAATTTCATTTCATACTTATCTCTCAAAAAGAGAAGTTGATGCTCCACAAATAAGGATCCCTTCACTAATGCATCCAATAGTTAACATACAATCAATTTCATTTCATACCTCTCAAATGGAGAAGTAGAATCTCCACAAATATTGAACCCTTCACTATTGCAACCAATAGTGAACATACAATCAATAGTGAACACATGAATTTGAAAGAAACATAAATAAGGATTCAAAGGCACATGATTGGATATCAAGTTCTAATAAACTATGGTGGAAAATTAGTAATGAAATATCGATACAATTCAAATGCAACACGAATTCAAAGAATACCTTCTAAGAACAAAAATGCTCTACAAATCCAATTTAAGAACAAAAGGCATTACAAACAATTCCAAATAATTTAGGCCACATTCTTGGGCATGCTATAGATGGTTCAAAAGAAGGGAAATACCAACATAATTCAAATAACTGAAATCAAGCATAGAAAGAATTCAAATAAATGGTTCAAAAGAAGGGAAATACCAACATAATTCAAATCACTGAAATAAGCATAGCAAGAATTCAAATAATTAATTGGAGGAAATGGATAGGGTACAAATCCATTCCGAATTGAACTTGGAAGGAAGTGTAGAGACTTGGTAACGATAATACCACCACTGATACCATGGATGGTTTGAGAAAATAGATAGGTAATATTAAATGATATTCTATAAAACAAATAGAAATAGATAGATAGTATTAAATGATATTCTAGAAAAAAATAGGGAATGTAACTTTAATTTTCAAGTCCTATCTATCACTTATCTTCCGTCACATTAATGCAAGATGGTATGGTAAAATAACATTGTTCTTGAGTAAATAAAGAACCTCACAATAAAAACAAATTGAGGGACGAGATTAAGTTCAACATTTATTTATTTTCCATTCAAATCTAATATAATATCTAGATCCATACATTATGTGCTATAGAATCAATGAAGTGTGAAAGGGAAGTCATTTCATTCTTGAATCATTCCTTATTTTCACCATTAGTATTAAAATTCTCAATAGCATCATGCATTTACTATGCACAAAGTTAAGACACCGACTTTTGAGCCACTTCACTTCACAACTGTTAGAGCCCCAAACTCAAGAATTGAACACAAATTGCAACATACACAAAGTTATACATGGATGTGTCACTCATTTAAGATATATAGATGATGGG
>JZKD02S0759214.1:171335-192171 GCA_000966675.3 Picea glauca
GTGCTCTCAGCCAGTTGGTGCTGGAAATTAGAGGTTGTAGCCTCTATGAGTTGGTGCTCATAAAAGATGAGATGTAACGCAGTTGGAGCTTGCTTAACATCTTAAGAAGACGAGGGTTTTTCCCTAGTTGGGTTTCCTCTTGAAAAATCTATGTCTCGTACTTGTGAGTGAATGTTGTGTGTGATTGCTATTCTTTATGTTTTCTGCTTTGTCTTTATAACTCTGAATTTCACAGTAAAGCCTCACCACCACTAAGATTAATGATTCAAAGTTAAGAAGAAAAGAAATAGTTAATAATCTACACTAACTGATTTCCCCCCCCCCCCCTCTCAGTTAGTTCATACTTATCAGTCCAAATACTCTTTCTATGCATAGGAATAACATACCTTTCTTCATTTCCATTAAATTTACTCAAATCAACTCTTTCTTTCAACTGTGCCCTAGCCTTCAGACTAGGACAAAATCTATTAAAAATACTTAAATTCATGCTTTCAAAACAAAAAATTTCACTTATCTTTCTCTTACCAAAGCACAAAGCTTGCCTCTTTTAGAATCTTACCTCTTTTCTTCAGAACAAGTTACTTTCTTGGCACAAAGCTTCACAATTCAAGTAGAGTATTGCGCACTTTAGTAACAGACCTATGCACAAAGATTTTCTTTTTCTTTACTTCAGTTCCCAGCAATCACAGTTTCAAGTCCCAACAACGAAACCATTTTTTGGGACAAGTGTTGTTATTGGATAAATAGGTAGGTGTGAACACTAACAGATCTCCCTAGATCCACCTAGATATAGAACAAAACAGGACAGAACATGACACTTTCCTTCAGTTTTAGAGATTGAATTTACTAACTAAAGAGGGATATGTGACATACCGTTGAAACGTCGCTTCCTCTCACCATCGCCATCCTAGCTCTGTTCCAATGCTCATACAATTATGAACCTGCAAAAGAACGTAACCAACCAAGGTGATAGTAATAGCATGACCTCAATATAAACCTATGTATGTGATCAAGGAATCATACAATAAAACACAACAATCTTTATAGGAAAGAATCATATTACGGTATCATATTAAATGTGAAAGAGATATTACAACCATGGCCTTGATGTCATAAGGTCCCTTCCAATTGTCCTTCATTCCCCACACACTTCCACTCCAAGAATTCTGAGAGCATAGATCTGATAATATTCACAATCTATCTTGACAAAATGTCTCATCTAGCCAAGCTAACAATCTCCAAAGCTCAATCCAATCCAAGATAATCCCAAAAGCTCCAAAGCTAACCTTCTCCATGAGATCTCCTCTCCTTTTATGAGTTGAAGAGGATAAGGTGAGGAGGTTAGGATGATCCCACTAAATCATGAAAGCAAGTAAAATCCAAACCATTCCGATGCCACCTCACCATGGAAGTTTCTCCTTCTAGAAGCATCGAGAAGATGCTCGTTTTTCCCACGTATGAGCATTCTCGCACCCTTCTTATAGAGCAACCTGCAAACCTCTCGCAACCCAGCTATGGTGCAGCCTATGAGAATCAGGCATTCTCGCACCCTGCCTATATAGCAACCTGCGAACATCCTCTTTAATAAGTTTTTTACAAAGGAGAATGCAACTTATTTTCTTAGGAAAAGTTCTTCTCTCTTCTTTCTTCAGGAACTTAGGCCACTGACCCCTCTAAAGGAAACAGATAGGCTTACATCATTAACAGTCATAGGGATGACGAAAATAATGTGTAACAAAGAGCCCCCCAAAGTATGAAATTAGAACAAAGTGATAGCTGAAATACTTTATCAAGTGTATGTAGGGAACAAGGAATAGTCGGTCGAAAACCTGCCAACAAACAAGGAAATATAGTACAATAATAAATCATCACTGAGGTAGGCATTCCCATACTCAGAATACAAATGACTCAGAGCATAAATGTCAACATGTGAAGATCCATGTCAAGTAAGACAGTTCATGGACACTAAACATACACTATGGATCCATGCCGATATGACTCAAATATGAACATAGCCACCAAAAATACATTGTGGATCTATGTGTTAAGGACTCAAATTTGAACATAGCCACCAGACATACAATGTGGATCTATGTAACAGTACACTGAATATAGTCCAATGCAACCTGGATCTGTCAAAAAATATCCAGGGTCTTCATGTCCACCACTCTATAGTACGAATCTAACCATGTGAATACATGTCTCGAAGTCGAACATGGTAGAAACCACTTGATTACCAGTCATTAGTGTATATTGTTAATAAGTGCGAGGGAAATCACCATTAATGTCAATGACTCCCAAGGTACACTAGTACAATCCAACGAATGTGAATAAATGAGCTGAAGTCGAACACTCGGTGGAATCTCTGGATCAGGGGTCAATAATGAAAACCCACTATCGAAAGCGAGGAAACCTTCCATTGAGGCATGCAAGTTCCAAGGTACCGATTGGTTTCTAAGTCTAATTCCTAGATAATGAGTTGAAGTCGACAGGAAAAGACTCATCAAAGGAGGGCCTTAATGTATCCCACACCAATGAAATGAAACAGGTAACAAGATTTGATGTACATCAGAGTAACAAGTGATTCGGGACTGACTCATGGATGGTCGATGTCATAGAAGGCTTTAAGGACTGCATAAATGGCTGATGCGATAGAAGGATTTTCGGGTTGGACATATTTTTGAACATATTGATGACACAACAATTGTCTTGGGAAAACTGACTCAACAACAAGGATCACAGACCGATTTGTAATCTTATAAAGGAGTATGACCAAGAGACAAGTGGATTTTCCAACCTAGACACAAGGTGAGTGAAAGGGTGTCATGTTCAAAAGTGACTCTTCCATGGAATACAGGTTTAGACATATTTCTTTCCCAATTTTTTCCCCCACCATTTCTGGCGAGTACCTCTTTGATTTTACACAAGCTTAAGGAGGATAATATATTCTTGAAATGTAAGATGAGTCCCTCGGAGTATGTTTAATGAACCCTAGGAAGGAGTGGTTCGGTCCCACATGGACCTTTCAATGTTTGTTTTATGAGTCCAAAGAAAGAAAACTCAGGGGTTTTTCATGTTTAGAGAGTCTGAAAAACACTTAAAGAGAACTCTCTTAGTTCCTTTTTTGTAAAGTAGCCTAATGAGACCGAAAAATAGATAAACTATCGCTCAACAAATTTTTTCTTCAAATACTTTAACGAGCGTGAAAAGAACAAGGTCGCTCGGCAATATTTTCATGTTTAGAGAGTCTGAAAAGAGCTTAAAGGGAACTCCAGTGGGTTCATTTTTTGTATAACCTTTACGAGTCCGAAAAGTGATAAAAGTATACTCGGTTTCATTCTCTAATTGTCTCCCTTTCTTTCTTGAGGTTTCCCCCCATACCTAGAGAAGGCGCTCGAAGGGGAACTTGCCAACTCTGATGAAAGTCGATGGATAGAATCTAGTCGTTCATCGGATGGATGCTGGAGGCATGGTTCGGTAATATGTGTATAGATAGAATCCAGTGTTTCCGATAACCAATGCATTGAAATAAAAAACACCAGTTCCGGCACTTTCTGTCATTCTTGTGGTTGCCACTTAATCCTACTAGAATAGACCTTTATTCACTCGAGCTTGAAAGCTTAGCAGCTGGGAGATCCGAAGGAAGGAATGAAGGTGAACCGAGCTCTGGTATTCTTTCTTTCTTCCCTCTGTTCCGATACAATTACAGCTTTTCCATCACAATGACGACTTGAACCTCAAGGATAGGCTCCATTCCTTTCAGTCAGGTAGGTCGAGTGCCTTCGTTCAAATTACGAGCACGAGAAAGAACGAATACTAAGCTCAGTAACTTATTCTTATGTATTTACGAGCATGAGAAAGAACAAATACTAAGCTCAGGATTTTTTTCATTTTTACCCAAGCTTTAAAACAAAACAAAACTATGCTTGGGATAGATTTTATTTTTACACAAGATTAAAAACTAAACAAAACTATGCTTGGACCTAGTTTCATTTTTACACAAGCATGAACTAGAGGAAACTATGCTTGAGGTAGGTGGTTTCATTTTTACACAAGCTTGAACCATATAAAACTATGCTTGCGACTTCCCAATGCATGGTTGGTACTTAGCCCCCAGCTTAAGAAGCTAGTGGCTCAAATTCAGTATGAATTCCAGAGACTGGAAGCATTTCCCCCCAAGATTCATTTCGTTTAATTGCAAAAGAAGATGAAATGAAGCTTTAAATACTAGACTTGACTCAAAGGGAGAGGTGGAATTTGTTTCATTTTTTAATGAGCTTGAAAGCATAAAAATATGCTCAAAGATGGTTTCATTTTGTAATGAGATTGAAATCAGAAAATCATGCTCAAAGACCTTTGTTTCATTTTTTAACGAGGTTTCCTCAGAGACGCAAAAACTATCCTCGAATCTCTTCTTGATCATGGATTCGAAGAGGACAATGTTTCAGAAGGACACCATGTCAAGAGAAAAAACTCGGTCATGGCTTCCAAGAGGACAATGTTCTAGAAGGACACCATGTCAAGGGACAAAACTTGGTCATGGCTTCCAAGATGTCTTCACTGGAATGAATAAACACACTCTGGAAGGACACCATGTCGAGGGTCGCGATAGGAGTAAAGAGATCATGCTCTAACAACCCTATCGAAGAGATCACCATGTCAACTATTAGATCTAAGTCATCAGAAGTTGAAACCATGGGCGACAACGCCACATAATTGACCTGTGGTAGGGGAAATATTGTCTGCATATAAGAACCATTCAGGGAGGCAATCTAGGTGGGATCAATGAATTAAAGTTGATCAACAGTCATAACCCGTCCATCGTGAGGGAAAGATATCACATGGAAAAGAGTAGACACAATAGCTTTCATGGCATAGACATAATCTTGCCCAAGGAGTAAAGAAAAATCCAAGGGGTCTTGGACTACCATGACATCAATAAAGATAGTTTTCCCTCCCAAAGTTACAGGAAAATGAGGAAGGGTCCCTAAAGGTTGATTGGTTCTTCTGTTAAAAGCTAACAAATTCTGTGTAACTGGGGCAAGTTGAGGACAACCCAAAGCTTGCCAAGCAAAAGAGGACAAAATGCTAACGAACGCACCTTCATCTATCAACGTCTGAGGAACGTCCCGACCACAAAGTTGCACTATAATATGGAAAGGAATGTGAGAGGGAAGAAGAGGTCCAGTTAGCACACCCCAATTAAAAAGGATGGCCTCATTACTTGGAGGGGGTTTCACGAGAGAAGGAGGAATACCCACCGGCATGGTAGATTCTGTATCAACGAGAAAAACATGGGCAATATCGAGTTTACTCTCTAGCAAGAGAATAGGATCGACCAATGGAGAGATCAGATCGACCACTTGGGTTGCATTCTCCAAGGGGATAATGGGGTCGATAGGTGGAAATAGATCGACCACTTGGGTTTCACTCTCTAACGGGAGAGTGGGATCGACCGAGGATGGGATCGGATCAACCACTTTGTTAACACTCTCTAAAGGGAGAGTGGGATCAACTGAAGATGGGATCGAATCGACCACTTTGTCAACTGGTTCAATTAAGGACGTGACCAGATTGACGACATGATCAATCAGATTGACCGGTGACGAGTCTGGAGTGATCATTCCATCAACTACAGGGGGGTTGAGAGAAAACTTATGATAAGAAGCTAGAAGTTGAGGCTGTGAAACAGTCATGTCTTCTAGTAATTTAGAGGCTTTATCTATATCAGGTAAAAGGTGAGTTGGATGACTCCCGTTGCATAACATACACAGGAACTTGACTCTACTTTTCTTCTTCCCAATGGTATCGTGACTAGTTGATGGGAGGTCCTCAACATGTTGTTCAGAGGCTGACGATATGGGTTGGTCAGGGTGTGTAGACTATACTTCTATAACCTTGGATAGACCAGGGCAATCCTTAAGAAGATGGCTACCCTTACAAATCCTACAAGGGTACTTGGGTTTACGAATTGTTTGGGTGATCTTGGCATCATCAACACTCCCAACCCGATTAACACTAACTGGTTGTTTTCCAACATGTTTTACAGTGGTTGGAGGTTTTGACCCTTTTTTAGCTTTCTTCTTCTTCTTATTCACCGAGTTACTAGCTTCAGAACTTTCACTCAATGAAGAATATGAAACAAAAGGCGACCTTGCAAGCGAAGAAGGCAAAGAAGACCTTACTGGTGAAGAAGGTGAAGGATTAACATGAGGTTGATGCTCTTGGGGGGAAGTGCTTACGACTGAACCACTTACTGCATTCGGGATTACCTGAGTGGAAAAAAACCATACCGGTAATCCAATTGTGAGACCTGGAAGGCTCAAAGTAGCGATGTGAGGAGGACCAATGTTTCCGTAAGAAGGAAAAACAAAAGGTTCCCCTGGAGCATAGGTTCGTTCATTGGTCATTTCAGGAACTGATGCCATTGAAAACAAAAATCCAATCTAGATTCCACTAGGGAGAACAAACAACACATGCTAAAAATCTAGTAAGCAAGCAAGCAAACAAAACCTTCTCAAGTGAGTTTGGCCAACGTTGATTCCAGGTATCATGAATACTTTCCCCTCCACAGTCACCTTGTGTAAAGACCCTAAATATATAGGTCACTAAGGTTACCAATCACTACATCGATGCCTGGGGAAACAATAGACAGTCCGATCCACATGCAAGGGAACAATATCTAGCCTGAAATCAACTTGAAAGGCTTCCACTCATCATTGTGGGTATACCTCTCAAGCGACCCCCATAATACATGTAATCTCTACAACAAGACCAACAAAGCAGGGTGAGTAACTCTGCCAGTCTCAATGTGACCTCATGATTGACCCTTGTCTTAGAAGGGATTCCCGGGACAAAATGTAGTAAGTGGATTTAACTCTCACTCTCACAAGATACTATGTTTGTTTGCACCTTTGGAAAGTTATCTTTCACACCTATTCCAAATCCCTATGACTAATCTAATGTAGGTTTTCTACTAGAAAAGATAAAAATGTCTAATCAATTTTTATAAGCGCTTTATTTTATGGTTGTTGTTACTCAAAAGGAAAATGGTGTGGACAATATGGTGTTTTGACCGACTCGAAAGTTATGAAAAGAGATGAAGATGCAATCTTTTCATTTCGATGAAAGCTATGCTACAAGAAGGAGAAAACATTTATCATTCCTAGATGCACAATGTCCCAAAATATTAAAACTCATTAATATCAATATTCTCAAGAAATGAGCAAAAACGATTGTACACCAATGCATTATTCATGGCCCCCCCAAATGCCAAGAATCATGCAATTCCGCTACTTCAAATGCAAGGATGCCCCCAATCCAATATAAAGCAAGAAATTAAATCTTTTTGTTTCAAAAATTTCACTAAAAGAAATAATGAACTTTCTTAAAACAAAGAAACCCAAACTAAAAGTTTTCTTTTAAAGTGAACTATTCAGAAGAAATCTAATCTTTCCCTAAACAATTCTAAAAAAAACACAGGATTTGGAAGTGAAATACACTCAAAGCAAGAGACTAATCCTTCAAAACCAAACAAACCAAAGATGGATAAAAGAAACTCAAAGAATGTCAAGCAAACTATAAAAAGATCAATATAGGCTCCAAAAGTTCAATCCAGATGATCAAAGAAAAACTAGGGATCAAAATATAGGAAATCCTAATTCCAAACAAAAATTTCAAATGGGTTCGCAACCTAGCTATAGGGTGCAGTGCAAAGATCAGTTGAGTTCGCAGGCTGGACACAGGTAGGGTGCGAACATGTCACACTAGATTACACAGTAGGGTGTGAAACTGAGGGGCTTTTGCAGGCTGTAGACCAGTACAGTGCGAGACTTCTTAAAATCAAAGAGAATTTGGAAAAGGACAAAAGAGTATAAGTGAACTTTCAGACCCAAAGAGTTTAGATGGATCTCCCACAGACTCATAAACCAGAAAACAAGCAATCGAAGCAAGGGAGACTAGACTAACTAGGAAACAATTTGTTCCCCAGTGGAGTCGCCAATTTTTTTATTGGATAAATCGGTAGGTGCAGACACTAACTGATCTCCCTAGATCCACCTATATCTAGAACAAAACAGGATAGAACATGACGTTTTCCTTAAGTTTTAGATATTAAATTTACTAACTAAAGAGGGATATGTGACATACCGTTGAAATGTCGCTTCCTCTCACCATCGCCATCCTAGCTCCATTCCAATGCTCATACAATGATGAACCTGCAAAAGAACGTAACCAACCAAGGTGATAGTAATAGCATGAAATCAATATAAACCTATGTATGTAATCAAGGAATCATACAATAAAACACAACAAGCTTTATAGGAAAGAATCATATTACTGTATCATATTAAATGTGAAAGAGATATTACAATCATGGCCTTGATGTCATAAGGTCCCTTCCAACTGTCCTTCATTCCCCACACACTTCGACTCCAAGAATTATAAGAGCATATATCTGATAATATTCACAATCTATCTTGACAAAATGGCTCATCTAGCCAAGCTAACAATCTCCAAATCTTAATCCAATCCAAGCTAATCCCAAAATCTCCAAAGATAATTTTCTCCATGAGAGATCCTCTGTTTTTATAAGTTGTAGAGGATAAGGTGAGGAGGTTAGGATGATCCCACTAAATCATGAAAGCAAGTAAAATCCAAACCATTCAAATGCCACCTCGTCATGGAATTTTCTCCTTCTATAAGCATCGAGAAGATGCTCATTTTTCCCACGTATGAGCATTCTCGCACCCTGGTTATAGAGCAACCTGCGAACCTCTCACAACCCAACTATGGTGTAGCCTATGAGAATCAGGCATTCTCGCACCCTGCCTATATAGAAACCTGCGAATATCCTCTTTAATAGGGTTTTTACAAAGGAGAATGCAACTTCTTTTATCAGGAAAAGTTCTTCTCTCTTCTTTCTTAAGGAACTCGGGCCACTAACCCCTCTGAAGGAAACATATAGGTTTACATCATTAACGGTCATAGAAATGACAAAAATAATGTGTAACAGGGGTAGACCCAGGGTTCAACTCTTAAAAACACACCAACAAAACCCCGACTATTGGCCCTTTCGAAAACACCTGCGAAGCAGGAGAAGTCTCACTTAAGGTAGAAGCAGGGGGGTTACAGGACGCAGGTGTCTGTCACTAGGCTGGGACATGAATCTGTGATAAGATCACTTCACAGAATATTATGTTAATGCTTAGGAAGTGAACTTGCATTAGTTTATTAACCTTATTAAATCCGCAGAGCATAATCAAAGACAGATAAGCACAGCAACAACAATTGATTATGCACCCTGAGCACTTAGCACTATGAGTTAAGTCTAGCATTCATTTACCCTTTAAAATAAGTAAAATAGTTAAGCATCAAAATAGATATTCATTACACATCATAATCAAGGTACTAAGAAAATGCATAACATAAATAACATTGCACAAATCAAACCATGAAACACCAGATATATGTGATTCACCCTAGGGTGGGGTTACATCCACAAACCACTTTGCCTCTTTATTATTCGCCAAAATCTTACATCTAGTCACTCCTGTGCACTAATACACAGAGTCAAACTTCTCACAAGACATGAGATCTGCACACTAAGCACTAGATCCTCCTTCTTTACCTTCCAAAAATAGGTCAAATGCACAGAGCTAAAATATCTTATCACGACACTTAGCACCTTCTACAAAATCATAATCGAGCACAAAGCCTCGACTACATACATTCCTTTTCATAGAACAATACTTGCTTCTACACTACATTCCCCTTTATTTATACTTTACAATAAGGCCTAAACATGAGGAAAACCCATGGGCCGACATCCCATAAACCCATTACAATATCTAGAGGACACCTTACTGGGTCCACATAACCCTTAAAATAGGTAAGATCCATGCTCTCATCTCCGCCTAGGTGCTCCTACTTCGACCAACGTGTTGAAGTCCAAAAGTGGGCCAAAACCTCCAAAATTGACCAAAGTTTCCCCAAAACTTGGTCAAGGGCTAACAGGCCCCCAACACTCACCTATGACTCGTCCCGAGTCACTCATGTCCAAATAATGTTGCTTCAAAATCCTCGAGCTTAAGTTGAGCTAGCTTGAAATGTTGCCTCGCTTGAGCCTCCTGCTCAGCCAAATCCTAGACTTTTTTCTCTGTAATAGGCTCTTATAGGCGTTGTTCTACTACCACAACTACTTGATCTAACTGTGAACCCTTTCCATAAATCTCCTCAAACAACTTGCAAGATTCGTCCTGCACAGGTTGTAACTTACGTTTTACTTCCATCACCTTACCCTAGAGGGAAATGATCTGTTGTTGTATTGTGCATTGCTCATGGGATCTCTTCATCCTTTCCACTATTGTGAGCATCTTCATCTATGCCTGTAATGAAAATGCTTGCTGACGTGCCTCCTGTAATTGAGCCTCTAGCTTCTTTAACTCTGGATCCTTGATGAGGCGTTCATATGTCTGAGCGCTTTTGTCACTCAATTGTTTACATGTTGAGGCGATGTATTTTATAATTGATACTATGTTTTTGGCAGACTCCTCCCTCTAGTCACGCACCTCCTGAGGGGTTCTCGACACTGTTCGGGCCTCTAGTTCAGCTATCCTAGCCTGAAGTTGTTGGAGGGTCTTTTTGAGCTTCACTACTTGAGATTCAACAAGCTCTTGTGCCTCCTGTACCAAGCCTAGCACAGAGAGACACACTTTGCTTACTACTTCTTTGACCATGGCCTACTCTGCGAGCAACTTATTTTTTTCCTTCTATAGTTGGGCTTCGCTATCTTTATTTTCCACCTGAAGCTCTGTTTTCTCGGTTTCATAGGTAGCTACATTGTCCTGCACTGCTCGTAACTGTACTAGGACTTGGTCTTTCTCTTTTTTCAAGGATTATGTAGCCTTCTCCTTCTCTTCCTGAGCTCTCTTGAATCAATATTTTGTTTCATAAACAAGCCTTCTTAGTTGGGCTTCTCTTTCATCGGTCATTTCTCTTTATTTCCTTATGTATTCCTTCAAACCTGGTTTTAATAATTCAACCTGTTCTAGCAGTATTCCTTTAAGGTTAACCTCAACATCCAAGTTGGGGCTAGCTTGTAGTGCTGAGGGGGTGGGAAACTTGATGCTATATTGGGGGAGGGTGATCCAAATCCCTGGTTCACCCTGGGGAGTTGGTTCATCCTCCAATTTTGGGCTCTATGATGAGAAAGGCGCAGATGGCGCAGTAGGCACTGCGCGAACCAAGCGAACAGCCTGATGCACTTCCTTCAACTCCCTCTCAATACTTTCATATAAATATGTATGTTTCTCTTCGTATATCTGCAACATGTCTTCAAAGGCATCCTCCATAGTGCCACAAACTAGACTAATGTCGTCTTCAGTGAGAGTGGCTTCCAACTGTGGCTTGTTGGTGCGCATTTTTTTCCTTGTTGAAGGTTTCTTATAAGTAACTTTCCTATTTTGTGGGGTCACTGTCACAATAGGGATATCTTCAGGTGGTGGGGTGCTAGTAGCTTCGCCTCCTCCTCTCTCTTCTTCTCCTTCATATCCTCATCCCTATCCTTTTACTTCGTCTTCTCCTCCTCCTGGCGAGCTAAACCCACTCTCTCCAGAGGTTTCCTCTTCGTCCTCTTCGTCACTCTCTATGTCCTGGACTTCAACCTACTTTTTGAGTTGCTTCTTCGTCCCACTGGTCTTTCTGATGTTTTCAACTCATGTGACCATCGGGATTCCTATAGTATCAGTGTCAGATAACTCTGCATCGACGATAGGTACAAGAAATTATTCTGGCCAATCCTTTATAATATGTTCCATATCTGCATCCGTGAGCTTATAATATGACTGCAATATTTCTTGGTGATGATCTCTTCACGCGGTGATGTAAATGAAGTGGGGATCAACGCGAAACTTTGCTATGGTCCGGTACTGATGTAGGGTACGCGGTGCCATACAAGGGAATGCTTCAATGGAGACTTTCAACTACTGATAATATCTGTGAAACACGACATTAGACTGCCAGTTCTTCGTCATGTCATTGGTATACCATAGGGTGGAAAATTGAGCGGCCAGGGGCTCCATAGGTTCAATATCTGGGAAAATATCTCCTTCAAGCATCTTCCAAGCCACAAATGCGATCAGGATGATCAACCAACTGTAGTGAAACTCATATCCTAAGTCCTGGGCTTTGCGGAAATATTTTTCTAACTCGTTGATGAGGTAGTTCACCCATTTCATCTACAGGCCCTCCACACACTTTCTTGTGAGGGACACCACAAACCCAGTGAACTATGTGGGGCGGTTCTTCCTCACTAGCTTGCCAGGTAAGAGTTGATAAGCAAGGTGCACTTCACCATCCTGTATGGAGGCTACCTTGTAACCTTGCTTCCCCTTTTCTACCTCTCCATAGGCTTCTTTGATGCACTGTAATAAAGAAAAGTCTGAGGTATTTCCTGGGTAGAAATGATGTGGGTCAGGACCCTTCAAAATTAAACCTATGATTCGGTGGATCAACACCAGATCCACAGTAATTATTCTGTCAAGCCATAGATATCTACCATGATAGCACGGCAGAAGGAGTTTAATGCAAGAATTAACCTCCTAGTGGCGGCCAAAATTCAGAATCTTCATTATGTTTAATATGGTTGATTGTGCCAACCCCTTGATCCATGGATACGAGACAAGGCGAGGTTTATTTCTGGTTGTCTTCATTAAGTAACGGTGAGTAACTATCATGGCGTAGTTATTCTGGTCTCCTTATTTGAAGTCACTATGCTTCAACATTAGGATCTGCCCTAATTGACTTCCTACTATGTGAATTCCTTTCGGAATGTACGCAGTGAACACAGAGTACTCAAAATCAAGAGAGATATTGGCGTGGTTAACAACATCATCTAGAGGAAGAATATACTCAGGCAGGATCGATGGGATCTGCTTCGCGTTAGCGAGATCACTGCGGTGCTTTATTCTTTGTTCAGTTACGGGGTTGATGTGGGTGGAAGGACATTCGGTCGAAGGAGAAGCCTGCAATCCCCTAGTCGATGACGCTTGAATAGCTTCAGATACAGGTCTGTCGGCCATGAGTTTCCTAAGAACTTCCTCTATAGACTTCTCAAGGTCGTTGGGTTCTCCCGACATTCTAGCTTTTAACATACAAGTAGGGTATACTTTCAGATAATGATAAGAAGCACAGTTCGACACTTGGACAATTCTTGACTTAGCTCAGTCAGTCATGGGTAGAAAAAAGTGGTCCCAACACCACGATCAACAAGTTAAATAAGTGGGGAAGCCATGATGGATATTCCAACGGTCAGGAACTAGAGTTAAATGCTTCCATTAATGTAAATCTAGTAGTTATGATGTGGTCTCAACATCCAAAAGAAGTCTATAAACCCATAAATGTGTTTCCTAATTGTTATGGAGCGTCATTCTAATGGTCGGGGTGCCTCCAACGGTTATATAACTACGCCAAGGCAAAGTCCAATTCTACTTGGACCTGTTGTTCTAGCAAGGTTCGAACCCTGGGAACCTGCCTCCTGTGAGGTTTCAGTCAGCGAAGTCTTCCATCTGGTTTCTTTAACTTCTTGTATCTTTTCCAACTTAGCCTTCTTTTTATTGAGCTTCCTTTCCTTCTTTTGTGTTATCTGAGTCTCTTTAAATGTTTTTGGAATGCTCTTTCCATTTTCATTCTTATCTTCCCCTAGTGTAGTGGCTTCGTACTGTTGAGGTACCCTCAATGGTTCTGAAGTTAATATCCCTTTTCTTAAAACTTCCTGAGTGGCACACTTCTCTCTTGGATAGACAGGTCCTTCAAGCTGTCTTGCATTCTTTCAACCTTGATAGCTAATTCTTTTGATTTATGTCCCTCCTATGTTGTTACTTTTCTCTGTTGCTTCGACTTATTCTCTCGTTCTTCTCTTAGTTGGTATATTTTCCTAGCTATGAAATCCCTTAATTCTTTCTTTTTCCTTTATGTAACTTCTTCCTATGCTTTTCTTCTGATCTGATCCTTCTCAATCCAAGTCTTACCTAACAAAAGTGGGAAAGGGGCGTTGTCCTCAACAAACCTAATGACTTCAAATTCTTCTTCAGTCGATGTTCCATGAACAATAATAGGTACAATATTTACTCTTCCACATAAAGTTATCATCTTTCCCTTAAACAATCCTATCCTTCTTGAAGAAGGTACCATAGTAGGCTTTCCCAAAACTTTCCAAGATTCTTCTGTCATAATATTCACTTGTGTTTCTTCATCCAAGACTATACAGTATATGTTGAAGTCTTGTATTCTTGCACTTATGCATTGTTTTTTTTTCAGTCTTTCTGGTAAACTGACATCTTTATGAACATCCATCATTTCTTTCAACTGTAATAACATAGTTTGAACTTCCTCTGACCTTTTCTCTTTATGAGTTTCTAACATACCCTTAGTCTCTTGACTCTTTTCATAATTTTCTTGTCTTATGTCCCTCCCTTGAACTTTAGCAATAATCCTTGCACAAGCCTCAACCTCATGACCAACAACCTTACAAAAAATACAAATAGGGCCTACCTTAGGGCATTCCTTAGCAAGAGGTCCCAAGCTTCTGCAATTATAACACAAAGTCAACCATAGTGTTGGACCTGCAATCTACAAAAATTCTTTCTAGGTTCCTACATCCACTTATTAGTCCAAAAAATCTTTCTATGCATAGGAATAACATACCTTTCTTCATTTCCATTAAATTTACTTAAATCAACTCTTTCTTTCAATTGCGCCCTAGCCTTTAGACTAGGACATAATCTATTAAACATACTTAAATTCATGCTTTCAAAACAAAAAAAATCACTTCTCTTTCTCTTACCAAATCACAAAGCTTGCCTCTTTTAGAATCTTACCTCTTTTCTCCATAATAACTTACTTTCTTGGCACAAAGCTTCACAAGTCAAGTAGAGTATTGCGCACTTCAGCAACACACCTACGCACAAAGATTTTCTTTTTCTTTACTTCAGTTCTCAACAATCATAGTTTCGGGTCCCGACAATGGAACCATTTGTTGGGACAGTGGAAGACCGAAGGTCCAACGCTTAACAACGCACCAACAAAACCCCGACTACCATCCCTTTCGGCAACACTTGCGAAAAAGGCGAAGTCTCACCCGAGGTAGAAGCAAGGGGGGTTACAGGATGCAGGTGTCTGTAATCGGGTTGGGACACGAATCTGTGATAAGAGCACTTCATAGAATATTTTGTTAATGCTTAGGAAGTGAACATGCATTAGTTTATTAACCTTATTAACAATGTAGAGAATAATCAAAGACAGATAAGTGAAATAACAACAATTAATTATGATCCCTGAGAACTTAGCACTGTGATTTGATTTTAGCATTCATTTACCCTTTAACATAATTAAAATACTTAAGCATCAAAATATATATTCATTACACATCATAATCAAAGAACTAAGCAAATGCATAACAGAAATAACAGTGCACAAAGAAAACCATGAAACACCAGATATACATGGTTCACCCTAGGGTGGGGCTACATCCACAAACTGCTTCACCTCTTTATTATTCGCCAAAATCTTACATCCAGTCACTCCTGTGCACTAAGCCACAAAGTCAAACTTTGCACAAGACAGGAGATCTGCGCACTAAGCACTAGATCCTCCTTCTTTACCTTCCAAAAATAGGTCAAATGCAGAGAGCCAAAATCTCTTATCACGACACTTAGCATCTTCTACAAAATCACAGTCAAGCACAAAGCCTCGACCACATACATTCCTTTGCACACATCACTACTTGCTTCTACACTACATTCCCCTTTATTTATACTTTACAATAAGGCCTAAACATGGGGAAAACCCATGGGCCAACATCCCATAAACCCATTACAAAACCTAGAGGACCCCTTACTGGTCCACATAACCCTCAAAATAGGTAAGATCCGTGATCTCATCCCCACCTGGGCGCTCCTACTTCGACTAGCGTGTCAAAGTCCAAAAGTGGTCCAAAACCTCCAAAACTTACCAAAGTTTTCCCGAAAATTGGTTGAGAGCCAACAGTTGAGATCCTCTATGATAGAATTGGTGATACAAGTGGATATCTATGGCCAACCAACTATTCCAACTGGCTCAAAATAGTTTGTTGGAAATTTACTATTTTTAGCAGTTTTTCGGGTCCTAAACTTTCGGGGCCATTTTGAGGTTCTAAATGATGTTTTTTAGCGATTGGGAACCTCAATAATAATCAATGATTGGATTGATCCTATGAAATGAATCAACTCATTTATACCTTTCCAATGAGCTATCGTGCGCCCCAAACATAGATCGTATGCCAAAGTTACGCCCCTAGGAAGTTCATACACCAAACTACCCAAAATGGGGTCCACAAAACAATTGGATTTTCATCTTCTGGGTTTAGGGTTTTGGATTTTATTTATGTTAAAAAGGACTTTGGAGCCTCATTGTAACAACCATATTCTTTTTAATGAGCATATCTGTCACATCTCTTCTTAGAGATAAGTTGCCACCATTCTAGCGAGTCTTTCACTTTGTATTTCTACAGTTTTGTACATTTCGTTCATTAATAGATATTGTGTATTATTGTATCTCTGTGTTTATGGTTAAATATATGATATATCTCTATTATATTATTTGATATCTGATATATCTCTGTACATTTATTTATTATATCTTCGCTCTCATTTCATGCCGAAAATAATCTGAATCAATTGGGTTGGGTCTGGACCGGTGGATCATCAATAATAGTGATGATAGGGTCTAAAGAGGGAAAGGGGGTGATGGTGCGAGTGAGTGGAATAATGGAATATAGAGGAGTGGCATCTATGATAATTGGGTCGGCAATGGACTTAGGAGAATATACAATGCATTTTTTCTTCATAGGAAAAGTAGAAGCAAATACCTCGCGCAACTACTTACCAGATATAGTCGCATTGTTCGAAATGGAGGAGAAAGAAATTTGAATTGGCCCCTAAGGTAGTTCTTCCTCTTCACCTTCGTCTTACCTTTCCTTTGAACTTGAAGGCGTTTGATATCTCTTTTTTGAGCTAGGGCCTTCATTAGGCATCTGCATAGGAGCTAACCATTGTGAAATGGGAGGCATTGAGTAGGTAAAATTTGATCTCTTCTTTCCTTCATAACTCCCAACCAACCGATGAATTCCTTGTCTAGAATTACCTCGTCCAAATAGAAAGGGAATGGAAGGGTGTGAAAAATGGATGGAGATGCAGCTAAAGGTCTCACAAATGTGTAGTCAAAGTTCATACTGAACCAAATATTATGGGTGTCCCTGTTGAGCAACGCCTATGGGATCCTTGGGCACTTAGTGGTGGAAAAAAGATCGTTCTGCCACTATAAAAAGGCATCATCATGGTCCTTGGAGTGAGTTGTAATAGTGTGATTGTGCGAGGGATCGAAGAGCTAGGTGATCCAACTATCGAGTTCATGGGTAAGACATCAAACTTGAGGTGGCTTCCACTTCCATATAGAAAACAAAATCAATAGGTAACCATAGATGAAGTATGTGGCTTGCTCATGCACATTGGCATATGCCTATAGAATCCTTGTGAGTAGGTTTTTGCACTAGTTCAAAGGTGTTCCATTTTTTTCTAAACTCGGCCACTGCAATGGAATCGAGTGTACATGAGTCCCATGAGTAATTCCTCATGGCCTTGCTTGCAATTGTGTAGCGGGCACAACTGTTATGGGTAAAATCCCCCTAATCTAGGTCTAACAACTAGGCATATCCTTGACACTTTAAAATACCAAAAAGATTATATTCTACCCCAAAACAAGCACAACCTTACGATAATTAAGGGAAGAGAAAGAAGATATAAATGTGTACCTTAAGTCCTTACGGTTGTTGTCGATTTCTATCCGTTCCAATATTGTATGCCTCCTCCCAAAGCTGGCTTGAAACAATGTTACAGAACAAACTATGACATCATATGATTAATTATCAAGATCATCTAAATGGTTAGTTATTCATGAAAAAATTCATAAATACAAACACATAGACATAAATATTTGGGACAAGAAGTTTTCTCTTTTATTAATAACAAAATTGGAAGTTACAACCTAGATTTTGTTGGTGTTGCTCCACGAACCTCGCCTGGGTTCCTCTACTTTGTCTCCAAGTGCACTATTCCCGATGTACTATCCTAAACACCAACAAGACAATATAAGGGAAAATGATCGATGGTATAAGGAGGATGGATGGAAGAGAATGTTGAGGATGAAACTCAGAGTAGAATGCAGAATGCTTGGAATACAAGGGAGAAAATTTGGCAGAATTCTCTTGCCTCTTGTTTGATATATCCAAATGACCCCCCTAGGGATATTTTATATGAGAAAATGATGGTTAATTTATTGTCATAAGGGATACAAGAGGTAAAATGGTTGCAAAACCTAAGATATCCCATAAACTCCACTAGAAAACACAGATTTTATATTTTTTGCAACATGTAGAGTACATGCATGCTTTTAGCTATGCATCTAGCGTATGTACGTGGTATTTTAGGAATGAAGCTAGAATATGTACATGTTCTTCCTATGCATTAGGGAGCATATGCCATGCAAAAACTTGTTTTTTGAGAAGAACTCTGGCAAAAAGGGTTGGCAGATGTGTGAATGAGTAGGCCAACATCATAAATGCATAGTAGTGTCATTTTGAGTTGTAACGGATGCCCCCTAATTTGTGAATTCAGAAAAGAAACTGATGGCTGAAATACATTACAACATATTTAATAAAGTGGTAAATCACTGGATTCGATTAAACCCAAGTGAGTATTCGTGAGCGTGTCATCTTAAATAAGATAATAATAATCATCGAGGTGGGCATTCCAATGCTCGAGACAAACTAAGCATGGCTGCCAATCAAGTACACTGCAGATCCATGTCATATATATAATAATCATGGCTACATGACCAATTTGTATGCCAATATAAACTGTAGCTGCGAATAATACACAACGGATCTACATCTCAAAATCATCAGAAGATATACATCGTCATATGAATCTTCAGGTGGAATTAATTCATAACTAGATATATCCCAATGATGTGCCATGCTAGATCCCAATGCTTGCAAAACAAATGAAAGAATGTGCTCTGTCAAAGGGTGATTAGGTTTCTTCCAACAAAAGAGAATGTTTCCCCATCCCCTTTTTTTGGAATATTTGATTTTTTGTCTTTTTCATGTATTTAACGAGCTTGAAAAAGAATAAAAGAATGTTGCGTTACAAAGGAGGAACGAGTGTCATGGGAAATAAAATTGGTTCAAAGCGCATGGAACATATTGATTCTCAGTGCAAGGATACATGTGCAGGAAAAGGACACTCAGTAAAATTCCTCCATGGGTCAAGGTGTCAGATCGCAAGGAAAAAAAGTCTACAAGGCTTGCACCTAAGGAATTCTCTAAAGGTTCAATAATAAAAACATGAAGCTGACATTAGGCCAAAGGCACAAGGATGAGACATGTGATGCAATTATGGCATGACACAATGAGACTCCTTCCATGTAAATTTTTACGAGTCTAGAGAAGGTAAGATCGACGATTTTTCACTTTTAGAGGGTCTGGAAAACACTAAAAAAAGACTCCAAAGTGATGTTTTTCGTAATGTTATTCTCCAAGGCCCGAAAAAGAATATAATCATACTAAGAAAAAATCCTCTGGTCACTAGGTCCAAAGTATTCATTTTTCATACTTAGTCCAGTTGGTCTGGAAAAGGGTTAAAATTATATCAAAAGGACGTCTCTTCAAAACCATTTTAATGAGTGTGACAGAGAGAAGATCACTCGGATATCTTTTCAATTTTAAGGAGTCTAAAAAGAGCTTAACTATGGCCTTACTCATCCTTTTTCATAATTTATTCCCCTGAGCCCAAAAGTGTATAAAACATAACTTGTGAGAACTCTCTCGGCGAGACATGTCTCCCGAGGCGTACCATTTTCCTAGGTAATCTATTGGCCAGAAAAAGGGTTAAACTTATGCCAAATAGATATTTCTTTTGAACCAATTAACGAGTGTGAAATAAACAAGGTCACTTGGCTATATTTTCTTGTTTAGGGAGTCTGAAAATGGCTTGAATAAGACTCCAAGGGGTTTCCTATTTTGTAAATAATCTCCAAGGTCTAAAAAAGTGATAAACCAAAACCAGGGAGAATGATCCTTTTTCGTAAATTTAGTCCCTCAAGCCAGAAAAGGGTTAAACTTACACCTGAGAATACTCTCCTAGTGAACCATAGCTCCTAAGGCATACATTTTCATAAAATTATCCATTTGGACCAAAAAAGTGGTAAACTATCGCCGGATAGATGTGCCTTCAAATTTCACTTTGACGTGTGTGAAGGGAAACAAGATCGCTCGACAATATTTTCAATTTTAGAGAGTCTAAAAATGGATTAAAGAAGACTCCATGGGGGCTCCTTTTCTCAAGTACTCTGAACGAGGTTGAAAAGGATAAATAATTCTCGTTAGATTTCACTTTCATAGTTTAAGTGAGCTTGAAATACAACAAATCATTCTCTTAGGGAGTCCCTCAGGTATAGGCCAAAAAACGATGAAGAAGAAGAGTGAGGCTTCAACACAAAGTCATGGAGGGACTAAGAGGACTCCCAAGCCTATAGGAAATTCATATCATGGACGCCAAAATGAAACACAAGGATCTACCTAGGGCATCCATGGAGGAAAAGGCTCTACCACCTAATTTCAACACTTATAAAGCAACATAGAAGGCTTGATGTTGCACTTCGGTGGGGTCGATCCTATGACAAAGAGAAAATCGTCAATAGAATGCAAAATGCAAGGTGGTGAGAACCTATCCTAAATGCAAGT
>JZKD02S0759214.1:192221-213789 GCA_000966675.3 Picea glauca
CAATATAAGGGAAAATGATCGATGGTATAAGGAGGATGGATGGAAGAGAATGTTGAGGATGAAACTCAGAGTAGAATGCAGAATGCTTGGAATACAAGGGAGAAAATTTGGCAGAGTTCTCTTGCCTCTTGTTTGATATATCCAAATGACCCCCCTAGGGATATTTTATATGAGAAAATGATGGTTAATTCATTGTCAGAAGGGCTACAGGAGGTAAAATGGTTGCAAAACCTAAGATATCCCATAAACTCCACTAGAAAACACAGATTTTATATTTTTTGCAACTTTTTAGAGTACATGCATGCTTTTAGTTATGCAACTAGCGTATGTACGTGGTATTTTAGGAATGAAGCTAGAATATGTGCATGTTCTTCCTATGCATCAGGGAGCATATGCCATGCAAAAACTTGTTTTTTGAGAAGAACTCTGGCAAAAAGGGTTTCCAGATGTATGAATGAGTAGGCCAACATCATAAATGCATAGTAGTGTCATTTTGAGTTGTAACGGATGCCCCCTAATTTGTGAAGTCAGAAAAGAAACTGATGGCCGAAATACATTACAACATATTTAATAAAGTGGTAAATCACTGGATTCGAGTAAACCCAAGTCAGTATTCATGAGCGTGTCATCTTAAATAAGATACTAATAATCATCGAGGTGGGCATTCCAATGCTCAAGACAAACTAAGCATGGTTGCCAATCAAGTACACTACAGATCCATGTCATATATATAATAATCATGGCTACATGACCAATGTGTATGCCAATATAAAGTGTAGCTGCGAATAATACACAGCGGATCTACATCTCAAAATCATCGGACGATATACATCGTCATATGAATCTTCAGGTGGAATTAATGCATGTGGCTAGAGATGATAGCTTCATAACTCGAGAAATAGATTCAAGATCTTCAAAACTTAGGTAGGATTATAATAGGAATGTAATAATCACTACTCTGAGTTCTTCAAGATTACGTTTTGGAAAGACTGGAGGACCTTGATCATTAGGCACCAAACTTCATTGATTCTGGATGTGAACTTGACAAGACTCTTGGGATGGTCGACTCATGAAGGTCAAGAGACTTATCGCAGAATGGTCGACTCAGGTTGCAAGACTTCCCCTTGGAAAAGAGCATAATATATGAAAAGACTCGTGCAACATGTTATTGACATAAGTTTGTGGCACAAGAGGCACCCCAAACTCTCCATGTGTTTGGAAGAGTAACCAAACGGAGGAGGACATATTTTTATGTAACGAGAACAACTTCCTAAGGCCATGATAGATCCCAATGCTTGCAGAACAAATGAAAGAATGTGCTCTGTCAAAGGGTGATTAGGTTTCTTCCAACAAAAGAGAATGTTTCCCCATCCCCTCTTTTTGGAATATTTAATTTTTTTGTCTTTTTCATGTATTTAACGAGCTTGAAAAAGAATAAAAGAATGCTACGTTACAAAGGAGGAATGAGTGTCATGGGAAATAAAATCGGTTCAAAGAACATGGAACATATTGATGCTCAGTGCAAGGAGACATGTGCAGGATAAGGACACTTAGTAAAATTCCTCCATGGGTCAAGGTGTCAGATCGCAAGGGAAAACATTCTACAAGGCTTGCACCTAAGGAATTCTCTAAAGGTTCAGTAATAGAAACATGAAGCTGACATTAGGCCAAAGGCACAAGGATGAGACATGTGATGCAATTATGGCATGACACAATGAGACTCCTTCCATGTAAATTTTTACGAGCCTAGAGAAGGTAAGATCGACGATTTTTCACTTTTAGAGGGTCTGGAAAACACTAAAAAAAGACTCCAAAGTGATGTTTTTTGTAATGTTATTCTCCAAGGCCCGAAAAAGAATAAAATCATACTAAGGAGAAATCCTCTAGTCACTAGGTACAAAGTATTCCTTTTTCATACTTAGTCCAGTTGGTCTGGAAAAGGGTTAAAATTATATCGAAAGGACGTCTCTTCAAAACCATTTTAATGAGTGTGATAGAGAGAAGATCACTCGGATATCTTTTCAAGTTTAAGGAGTCTAAAAAGAGCTTAACTATGGCCTCACTCATCCTTTTTCATAATTTAGTCCCCTGAGCCCAAAAACGTATAAAACATAACTTGTGAGAACTCTCTCGGCGAGACATGTCTTCCGAGGCATACCATTTTCCTAGGTAATCTATTGGCCAGAAAAGGGTTAAACTTATGCCAAATAGATATTTATTTTGAACTAACTAATGAGTGTGAAATAAACAAGGTCACTTGGCTATATTGTCTTGTTTAGGGAGTCTGAAAATGGCTTAAATAAGACTCCAAGGGGTTTCCTATTTTGTAAATAATCTCCAAGGTCTAAAAAAGTGATAAACCAAAACCAGGGAGAATGGCCCTTTTTTGTAAATTTAGTCCCTCAGGCCAAAAAAAGGGTTAAACTTACACCTGAGAATACTCTCATAGTGAACCATAGCTCCTAAGGCATACATTTTCGTAAAATTATCCATTTGGACCGAAAAAGTGGTAAACTATCGCTGGATAGATGTGCCTTCAAATTTCACTTTGACGCGCGCGAAGGGAAACAAGATTGCTCGACAATATTTTCAATTTTAGAGAGTCTAAAAATGGATTAAAGAAGACTCCATGGGGGCTCCTTTTCTCAATTACTCTGAACGAGGTTGAAAAGGATAAATAATTCTCGTTAGATTTCACTTTCATAGTTTAAGTGAGCTTGAAATACAACAAATCATTCTCTTAGGGATTCCCTTAGGTATAGGCCAAAAAATGATGAAGAAGAAGAGTGAGGCTTCAACACAAAGTCATGGAGTGACTAAGAGGACTCCCAAGCCTATAGGAAATTCATATCATGGACGCCGAAATGAAACACAAGGATCTACCTAGGGAATCCATGGAGGAAAAGGCTCTACCAACTAATTACAACACTTATAAAGCAACATAGAAGGTTTGATGTTGCGCTTCGGTGGGGTCGATCGTATGAAAAAGCGAAAATCGTCAATAGAAGGAAAA
The DNA here is from genome assembly GCA_000966675.3 of Picea glauca. Taxonomy (NCBI): domain Eukaryota; kingdom Viridiplantae; phylum Streptophyta; class Pinopsida; order Pinales; family Pinaceae; genus Picea; species Picea glauca. The sequence goes on from JZKD02S0759214.1 coordinate 195,235, forward strand.
ATTCAAGGTGGTGAGAACCTATCCTAAATGCAAGTGGTGAAATCCTGACTTCATCACAAGATTGTATAAGTAGTACCCAATCATCAAAAAAAAACCAAATCCAAAGGAACAAAAAGTTTAAAGGACCAAAATATCACCAAGAAGAACCATAACATCCATCAAGCGACAAAAAGAGAAGAATTCAAGGTCAAACCAGGTCAAAATTGGGTCAAAAATCTATAAATAGAGGTAAAAAGGGGGCATTTTTATCATTGCACTTTGAAAATTCCCAAAAATAGCCAAAACCCTCTTCCTTCAATTTGACATTTGGAGAGCATCGGTGGATGAAATCGACTCGTTCTTGGGCCAAGTAAGTAATATTTCCTTTTACTTACAATTTCATTCATCCATTTCAAGTTTTAGATGGATTTGGGGGATACATGCTCCAAAAATTATCTCGACTGTGCATGTACGCACGCTTTTCACATTCAACGTGTGTATTTACACAGCCTGAGATACTCTTAGCAAGAATACATATGCAACTGATACCAAAAAAGGGCACGTGCATGCTCAAATAATTGGAAAAAGAGAAACACTATCTCCCAAAACATTGGCATGACTTAGGATGTATATGCGTTGGAGGAAAAGAGAACATGAAGAGGTTGAAAAAATGGTCGAGGACAACTCAGGGGCGGTGGAAATAGTGAAACAATGTGGATTATGTAAATTCTTTAGTTGTCCCCTTATGAGAGCTCAACCATGACTTCTAAACCATCTGGTAGAGTATCGGAATCCATATGCAGAGTCCTTTATGATAGAGGGACAATAACTAACACCAACCACTGAAGACCTTTACTTCTTGATCAATCTCTCTAGGAGGGGTGAACCTGTAAACTTGGATACATTCCCTCCTGGGCCATATAACATAGCCCACTACATTGATATGTATTGCGAGGTCGGTACAGAGAAGGTGGGTTCTGAAGTGTTTATACAAGAGATCGAAAATATGAGCTTGAGGGTGGTACTATACATGATTGGGACGATGACAGGGTTCACTCCTCTACACCAGGATTCTCGGGCCTAGATGCATTATATATTGCAGTGTCTGCAACCATTTATATTTGATTGGAACACCACTATGCTCAATTATATGAAAACTCAGCTAACAGAGTGCAAGTTGAGATAGAGGAGAAACTTTGGATTCGGGACAATGTTTTGTGCATTCTTATTTTGTAGAAATGTATTCAAACATGTGTGTGTGTGTGTGTTCTTTTATATTTATGTGTGTGAAAGATGCCAATCTAATACATGATTTGTGAATGCATCAATTAATTGATTAGATCTCCTAGGAACATGAATATATGTGATATAATCAAAATAACATTCTAAGAGACGTACCCTAAGGAATCGTCGAAGAAGGGTGGGATCGTAGATGTGGTACACTCCATTTAAATGTGACACTACCAATTGAGCATCTAGATGAACCTAGAGGTGAGAAATATTGTGTGACAATGCATCTCGTAGTAATTCTATTAAAACATTGTACTCGACAACATTATTGGTTTCTTCTTCTAGACAAACACCTCCAGAAGATACCAACTGAACAATGGGTGTGAAGATCACCCAAGTTGTAGAAGCAAGCCTCCGAGTGTGTTGGATAGCACCATCCGCGAACCCAACATAAACCTCAGATTCACTTGACATCTACCACAATGAAAAAACACAATAAACTACACGTCCATAAAACAAAAAGATACTAAAATGTATAAATAAAAATATACACTATTTACAAGAAGTCACACTTAGGTGACCAACCTAAGTGTAATACTTCTTAAGGTAAATCCCATTTCTGGGCTTAGGCAAAGAATTACCTTATAAGTCAACCAACTCATAAGCACCTTTTCTATAACTTTCTTAACAATAAACGGCTCAAACCACATGGGTTTAAATTTGCTTTCCCCCAAGGGATCTTTATCTTGATCATAGACCAAGACAAGATCACCTTCGGAGAAAACTATAGGGAGGACCAATCGATCATATTTACACTTGACACATTGTTTATGAGCCTCGTCAGACAAGGCTTCATTTCGACATTGTTCATTGAGCTACTCAAGATAGAGGAGACACTCTTCAAGTGCAGTTGTGTTGGAAAGTAGTTCCACTGCCAACTTAAGAGAAGGAATCTAGCACTCTATGGGAAAGACAACCTCCATCCTGTAAATGAGTTGGAAAGGAGAGAAACCTATAGCATTCTTGACAAAATTTTGATATGCCCAAAGTGATGAGTACAACATCAAATGCCAATTTGAGTTGGCCCAACTGATTGTCCATTGGAGAATAGTCTTAAGAGACTTATCAATGGCCTCCACCTGACCATTCACCTATGGATAGTAGGGTGACACATGTTCTTTATTAAACCCAAGATTTGATGTTAACTCGATCATATTCCTATTTTTAAAGTGACTGCCATGGTCTGTGACAATCTCTTTTGTTATATCGAACCTAGCGACAATCTGGTTGAAAATGAAAAGCGTCATCGTTTCCCCTTCATTAGTAGTTACTAAATGTTGGCATGGCTTGGACCCACTTAGTGAAGTAATCTACTGCCACAATGATATAATGATGCCCCCTATCCAAATTTGGGTGGCATGTAGTGAAATCAATCCCCCATTTAGTCAAGGGACCAACAACAATAACAAGAAACATAGTAGTAGGGTGTGCCCACATCTTTAGAGAGAAGATATGACATGAGCGACACTTCTTAACCGCCTCTATACAATCTTTGATTAACGAGGGCCAAAATTATCCTACACGAAGGAGTTTTTGGGTTGTTTCCAACCTAGCCAAGTGACCGCCACATGCTCCAGTGTGGCAGTCATTCAACACAAGATCTACCTCCTCATGAGTCAGATAACGACGGAGAATGCAATCAACTCCATGATGATACAAAGTATCATCAATGATAATATAATTTCTCATTTGAGGACGTATCCATCGTCGTTCATCATGAGAAGCAGAGGAAGGACACTTCAAAGTCTGAAGACACACAAGTATATCTCCATACCAAGGGTTAGAATATGCAATAAGGAAGAGATCCTCATTGATCAATGACTCTTCAGGAAAATCATTGCCACTCTCAATCGAAAGTTCTGAAATTAGCTCGGCAAAGGCCAATACTTTTTAGACTTCACCAAAACAAATTCCAAATCAAATTATTGAAGAATTACTATCCATCAACTAATCTTCCCTTCAATGACCCAATGTGTCAACACATATTGAAAAGGATTAACGACGGCTACGACAGTGGTCTTACGAAGTAGAATATAATGATGGAACCTTTGGACAGCATGGATGGTTTCCAAAGATAGTTTCTCAACGTGTGTGTAGTTGAGTTTTGGTCCGAATAAGCCTCGAATAAGGTATTAGATAATGTGTTCCTAGACCATGTCATCTTCATGAACCAAGACCATACTAATGGAAAAATCAGTTGGAGCCAAGTATAATAGGAAATCATTTCCATAATTAGGAGGAATGAGCAGAGGGGCATACATCAGGGAACTTGTAAATGCTTCAGAAGAGCATTGAGCTACTTCATCCCAGAAGAATGGGACCCCTTTCTTGAATATACACATAAACCCTTTAGTTATTTCGGCATAGTTGGCAATAAATCGTCGAATGAACTTAGCTTTCCACTGTAGAATATGAAGCTTGGGAATTGTGCACGGGGGACGCAACTGAACTATTGCCTCAACCTTGAGAGGATCGACCATGATCCCTTTAGTGGACATGATAAATCCTAAAAAACATCTCGACGTTACACAAAAACTACACTTGTTCGGATTTAGGCAAATCTCGTAGTAGCGACACCTCTCAAAAATAAGTCATAGGTGGGTGAGATGATTATATCTCTTACGAGAACATGATGCCAGATCATGAAGATATGCCTCGAATATATGTTTGAGGTCATGGAAGGAGAACGACATGACCCGCTAAAAATTAGCTCCAGTATTTTTTAGGCCAAAAGGAATTTTTCTATATGCGAACATACCCTAAGGACACATGAAAGAAGTCTTATGTTGATCATTGGGCTTGATCTAAATCTGATTGTACCTGAAAAAACCGTCCATAAAAGAAAAAACTTCACAGCTCGCACATTCATTAATAATATGATCAATGAATGGGGTTGGAAAATTATATTTCGGGCAAGATTTATTCAGATCACAAAAATCCATGCACACACAAATCATACCTTTTTTTTTTTAATAGGAATAGTGTTTGACACCCATTTTTTCAATTGAACTGGGTAGATGAAACCAACCTTAATCAATTTCTCTACCTCAACCTTGATAGTCCCTACCTTGCGAGGGTTTACTGGGCGAAGCTTCTGTCGAGCAGGATTAGCATTGGGATAAGTCCTAATCTCGTGTTCAACTATACAAGGGAAAATGCTTGGCAGTTCCTCATAAGACCAGGAAAAAATGTCGTGAACATCTTTAAATAATTGAGTGTACACTTGAATATCCTCAGGGGAACAATCTGCTCCAATGAAGACGTTTTCAATGAAGCCATGGGTTTTAGAGATTTCAATTGGAATCATCTCAGATGCTATGTTTCCTTCAACATAGATTTTGTGCATCGCCAAAGGGTTAACAGGACAAGTGGAATCTCCATTCATGGTCATGGTACACTCTCCTGCTTCCACTCTCCTAAGCTCCCGTAAAAAGTAAGATCTATGGTGAAGATCATCCCAAGGTCTATCTGGACCAGTCATTGCCTCTAAAATTGCCTCTTCAGAGGGCAATACCAAGTCCAAAGGATCGTGAGAAGTAAGAGAGTCTTGAGCCCAAATAGGCTCGATAACAGGATCAAGCCCTTGAGGGGGATCCGGATCAGAGTTGACCAAGGTTTTCTAAACAATGTTGTACACAACCCCATCTGCGGATAGGGGCACATCCATGCCAGGATTCCCTACCCCTTCCATCAAAGTAAATGTGGAAGTTAAATTCCATGAATCATTAAAATAACTCATTTCAAAAGAATACTTTAAGGATCGCAGCCTTAGGCTAATCAGGGACAGTCGAAATAAACTTGACATGATTCAAAGGTGGTGGAAAATCAAAATTTCCCATGAAATATGGAAACAATCCAGCACCTAAGTTGACGGTACCTTGCTACGAGTTATCAATCATCGAGACCATGGATGCCCTCGATGAAGGGTCAGGACGAGAGAAGGATAATTGATCAATAGTTACTATCCTTCCTTCATGAGGAAAACATAAGACACGAAAAAATGGAGGATACAATCGTTGTCATTTCATAGGTCCAACTTTGTCCTAACAAAAGGTTGTATTAGAGAGGCACATCGACCACTTTGACCTCGATACACAGTTTTTCCCTCCAACTACACGAGGAAGGAGAGGATAATGTCATGCAGTCTAAAAGAATGGTCATCAAACAAAGTTAACAACGTCGACGATGGAGACAACTTGGGTTGACCAATAGCCTTCCAACACGCCAAAGACATCACACAAGTTGATGCACCCTCATCTACCACCGTGCGGAAAATATTTTGTGTCAATGATTTCGTTGCATAAACCGCTACTATTTGGAAGGAGACGTGGTAAGGAAACTGAGGTTTATGATTGGAAGGGTAAAAAATGATAGTTCCCAAGTTAGTTGGCTCAGCATCCCCCAAGGCAGACAACAATTATTTCCTCTTTTAGGGGAAGCTCCAAAGGAATTCCAGGGAAGACATCACACAAGGGGTTTGTGCCATATCCTCCATGACGGAGTAGTTCTGGATAGCCCTTGCATTCAGATTATGAGAATCCTTCTTAAACGCACCTTTAAGGATGTGAGTCATAGTTTCTCCTATAGTATTCTCAATATGAATAGGAGGTGATGGGTTGGAAGCCTCTTTTCCCTTCTCAACAGATTCTAGAATTTCGTAATCATGAGCCCTGGTCTGAATATGAGAATCTGATCTCATCATGTATACATTTGTGACTCCATTATTATCATTAAGCATGGGGGCTCCTTGATTTCCCCCATCCATGTTTGTGGATGAGGAAGCTTGTGAAATATTTTTCCCTTGAGGGAAATGGTTGGTTAACACAATAGGTTGTTATTGTGCCAAAATCTTCTGGGCTTACTCAAGCTAAGGGCATTGGTGAGTCAATTGATCGTCTGCACAAAGATTACACAGAAACTTAATTTCTTATTCTTGTTTTTTCCCTCACCATCATTGTTAGCATCCTTTTTATCCCCCTTACTCTTCTTTCCCTTGGCCTTTCTTTTTCCCTTAGGTTGTTGGTTACATTTGGGATTTGTCTTCTGCACAATGTGTACTTTTGACATTTGGGTTGCAGGGGCAGGCGAACTAGAATTCTGGTTGGCCACAGGCTATTGGAGCGATAACCGCTGAAATTGGTTAGACAACTGATATGTGGGATTACTTTTTTTTGAGCCTACTATACCAACAACATGAGGCACAGACTTTGGTTTGGTTTTGTCAAAATTTGATCGTGGTGCATTTGGGAGAATCTCATACAACATACCGGATTGAGAATAAATCAATTCCAGTTGTTGGGCTCTCATAATAACCTCTTACTTGAAGAACACTCCATAAGTTGTGATGTCTTCAGAGACAAAAGGCACCGAGGACTTCATGAATGACTCAAGAAAAAATGTAGGAGGGAACTTTACTTTGATCAAGCTCTTGCAGTGATGTCATTCTCGAATATGATCGAAGATATTGACGTCCTTCATCTTCTCAAAGTTTTCGAGCAACTCTGTGGCGGAATCATATCTCACTGGTAACTGAAAATGGTTTAAGAAAACCATTCCAGGGTTGTTAAAGTAAGAATATTTTGAGTTATCGAGCTTGATATACCATTTCACAACACCCCCTACAAGAATGTGTTGAAACAATAGCAACTGGACACAATCATCCTTCGATGAGTTGGAGGAGCACCATAAGTGAAAAATTGTAACATGATCACTTGGATCTTTTCCAAACATGCATTCAAATTTAGTTATTTCTTAGGGCAACTTATTTGGCATAGGAGGGCAACTTATTTGGCATAGGAGGCCAACATGGATCATGACAGATTGGATCATTCAACAACCTTGACAAATCTGGAAAATGAAGAGTTGACAGGAAAGGTAAGATAGGTTGTGGCGGGTTAAAAGGAAAAGAGGAGCCTGCATTTTGACTGGCACTAGGTTTCCAGGAAAAGTTTGCATGTTGGCCAGGGTTCTGGTAAAAAACAGGGTGTCCTTGGCTAGTATAAGGAGTTTGCGCGCTAGGCTGCATCGTCGATGGATTCACATAATTCAATGACATACCTTGGGTAGGGGTTCCTCTCTGCATGGTATTCCAAATACCTTGGTTGGGGTTGCCCCCAGTCGATCCTCTTGGCATAGGAATTGAACCTTTCCTAGGGTTCCACTGAGCATGAGAGGGGTTGCCCCCGATCGACATCCCTTGCGAAGGTAAAGATCCTTTCCAGGGATTTCCAACACCTTGAGAGGAGAAGGTTCTTGTCATCAGTCCTTGTGAAGGAACAAATCCTTGCATAGGATTGGTTCAATTAAATAAGGGGTTGCCCCTTGAAGAAAATGTGGACGATGAGAAAGTTTTTTTTTTTTAAAGCACCAAAAAAAGAGAAAGGAATAGACCCAATCAGAGTCATATAGGACTGAGACCAATGACTCCCTCCCCTAAATAAGATGGAACTAGTATTAAGCCTGGATGGTTACTAAAAAGCACCTCCAAGTGAGGGGGACGAAGGGGGAATATGAACCCCACCGTAAGGGATTGCATTAAATGGGGTAGAGGCACTTGTGAAGGATCCTTGCAAGGGAGCATTATAACTCCCTTTCCCCAGACCAATAGTCTGTAGAGTGGATTAATTTAAATTCAAGATTATATTGAAATTCGACATTTTGTATGAAAACAAAGCGCTAGACACATTTTTTATAGTAGGAACAGTGGTTATAGTCATTGTAGAGACTATTCCACTTCCAAAAGTTGTAGGTATTTGGCTAGAAGTAATCCTTGTAGGTGAGGGTGGGGGAGGGGGAAAAACACCCCCGCCAGTCGTAGTCGATATGGGAGTATGAGGACTCCCGGTAGAAGTAGTATTACTCTCTTACATCGCCAATCACCTAACAAGACGATGAACAGGAGTATTCACATTAGGAGGGACTATTTGAACAAGTATTGTCATTGATAGATCAATGATCGGAGGGTTTGCAGGCCTGAAGCCTTCAAATTTGAGGTCGGAAATTCTATTCTCCTCTGATGCTAGAAATTATTCTCTAGGGACAAGCTCGGGTACAGTTTCATGTGGCCCAGTGGCTTCAAAAGAACCCTCTAGATCTAACCTTCACCTCAGCGGTGGCGGCGATGGCTTCAAAGTTATCAATCGAAGGCCCTGGAGCCTACACGAACAACATAGCTATTGATATTTCACTTTGAGAAATGATCAACTGAAAATCTAAGGTAAATATAGTGATAAACACATAGCACACACTAGAAAGTCTCTAAAGTTAAATAAAGAAGTCAATAGAATGGAAAGAAGAATAGTTACACCAATCAACACTAGAGAAACTTACCGGTGCAAGTGAAAATTGAACATGAAAACACCCTTCGGGTATACTCTGCAAAGTGTGATCCAACGTCTGCCATAGGTACCACGGTATACCCCCATAATCACCTGTGTAAGTCCCTACAAAAAAGGAAACTAGTTTTTCATATCATAGTCAGTTACCAAGCGGGTACAATCGACAGTCGGGTTGATCATAATGAGTAGGATAACTAAGTCCAAAGCCTTTCAAGGGTACCAAAGGAAAATGATCTGGAAGACATCTAAGTATCCTAAATGGATTCGAGGTCCACAAATATCCATAGTCAAATGCAGTCAAAAAATATCCCAAGAATTAACCTCAATATATGAACCCTCAATATATGATCCCCACTATGCTTGGTCCAGATTTGGAGGGGTTATCTCCTCTACCTTTCCTCACATGACCTCGTGTTTATCCCCTGTGTTAGAGGGGGGTCCCGGATAAATTTTATGAAATTGGACTTTTACACTCCTTATCATAGACTCTTAAGTTCATTTAAGTGGCCTTGAAGAGTTTCCTCTCCACACTTAATTCAAGGCCCTAAAACCTAGACTACTTGGTGTACCTTATAAACAAAAAAGTCTTGTTGATTTTAGTGTTAAGCGTTATTTTTAACGGCTTGATTAATTAGGGGTTATGGAAGTGAAACTCATGGTGTTCTTTGAGAGATGAAAGAGAAGAGTTAATAAGATTTTAGAACATTTTTCTGAAAGAAAACTATGTTCTACAAATGAAATAATAGCTTTTTAACTTTGAAGGTGCAAACTTTTCAAAATAAAGACCAAGATCCTAAAATACATTTTTTCCTAGAATTCTTTTTCGTTTCCAAATGCCATGCAACTACTAAAAATTTCAAGAAAGAAGCCTAAAAGGAAATTTGGGTTCATAACTCTTTTCTTTTGTAAAAATAACCTAAGTTATTAACACCAAACAAGCATGCATAGTAAAATGCATATGCAGTTAAGAAACTACAACAACAACAAAAAACTTTTTGTGTGCTTAGAAATGAAAATAACAAGAAACTATATTTTTCCTTCTCAAATAATAATCAAGGGAGAAAGATTACAAACCAAAGACTGACACAGATCCTAAACCACTCCTTGAGAGCAGGGATTCACCAAAATCCACAGGAGGACCTAAAGCTCACAAGTACACCCTTAACCTTGACAACAAAAAGAAAGAGACAAAGAAACAAAAAGATTTCTTTACAAGTTCCTATATAATCTGAGCCTTGAAACTAGCCAAACCACAGTCAACAGAGAGCCCAAAAACTCAGAAAAACCTAAGAAGCCAAGGGTTTCCTCAAAAGGAAAGAAAATATTTTTGAAAAAACTCTTCAAGATGATAGGCATGCCTGATGTGGACAGTCAACCTGCGTATGTATGTGGGCTTTGTATAACACAGAACATGTATGTACGTGGGATGGGTATAGAACAAGGCACGTACATTGCTGAAACATTTTTAAAAAGAGAAAGATTCAGACATAGAACTCAACCCAAGAAAATTAGTAAGCACCTGTAAGGTGACCAAAGACCCAAAAAGGCTCAGAATACTTCAACAAACAGGAATTCAAGACAAACAAATATCTCCTAAAAATACCCTAGAGAGACTCCCCAGGGGAGTCACCAATTATACTATGGGGAAAATCCCCCTAATCTGGGTCTAGCAACTTGGCAGATCCTTGACACCTTAAAAGACTAAAAAGCTTCTATTCTACCCCAAACCAAACACAACCTTATGATAATTAAGGGGAGAGAAAGAAGATATAAATATGTACCTTAAGTCCTTACGGCTGTTGTCGATCCCTTCCAGTTGTTGTTCATTCCAAGATTATAGGCCTCCTCCCAAAGCTGGCATGAAACAATGTTATAAAACAAACTATGATAGCATATGCTTAATTATCAAGATCATCTAAAGGGTTAGTTATTCATGAAAACATTCATAAACAAAAATATATAGACATAAATATTTGGGACAATAAGTTTTCTCTTTTATTAATAACTAAATTCAAAATTACAACCTGAATATTATTGGCGCCACTCCACGAACCTCGCTTGGGTTCCTCTAATTTGTCTCCAAATGAACTATTCTCAATGTATTATCCACACCATCGACAATACGATATAAGGGAAAAGGATGGATGGTATAAGGAGTATGGATGGAAGGGAATGTTGAGGATGAAACTCAGAGCAGAATGCAAAAGGTTTGGAATACAAGGGAGAACATTTGGTAGAGCTCTCTTGCCTCTTGTTTGATATATCCAAATGACCCCCCTAGGGGTCTTTTTATATGATAAAATGATGGTTAATTCATTGTGAGAAGGGATACAGGAGGTAAAATGGTTTCAAAACCTAACATATCCCGTAAACTCTGTCGGAAAGCACGTATTTTATATTTTTTTGCAACTTTTTAGAGTACACGCGCGCTTTTAGTTATGCAACTAGTGTATGTATGCAGGATTTTAGGCATGCATCTAGCATATGTACATTCTTTTCCTATGCATCATGGCACATATTCCATGCAAAAATAAATAAATGAGAAGAACTCTGGCAAAAATGGTTGGCATATGTGTGAATGAGTAGGCCAACATCAGAAATGCATAGTAGTGGAATTTTTAGTTATAACAACAGCGGACCTGCTCATCATTGATCTAGTCGATGAGTGCACCATGGCTGCCTCTCCATATGCCATACTTTTCATATAAATGAATCTTTCCCTTCTTACAGTTGTGCTTCCCTTAGCCCTGGAATGCTTGTGTGACGTCTTTCCCTTCCATGGAGAGACTGGTCAACTTAGGAATATCTTCGATGTGGATGGGGTAGGATTTGTCGAGCCATAAATTCCCATTATGTACTTTTCTAATAAGAAACCTAGTACATTGGGTGACTTCTCTAGTAGTGTAGAACACCGATAAGTCATGAAATTTTAACAAGGTAATGTCCCAGAGGGGTATGAAAGATGGTTTCCAATCCCATTGCAGTTCACCATTCAGGTGTGGTGAGCAATACATAAATCTATCAATATCCATATGTGGGTACAATGATGCATCAATGAGATCAATGTTGAGCATTCGATCCTGCTCAACCTTTCCATGAAGATCCCCAAGGACTTCGATGTGGGGATCGATAGACTCCTCTGGAACAACAAGTTTAGGAATAGACCCTTGTCTGAAAGTGTGTACCATCTTAGCTAACCTGCGTTGATAGAAAAATAACACTGGTGGACAAAGGTGTGGATGCAGGGTCATAGAATGTGAAGGGGTATCCAGGACTAGATATGAAATTAATGTGAAGGAAAAAATAGCATTGAATAGTCAAACAAGGATGAGTATATAGGAAAAAATTAGGAGGTGATGTGACTAGGAGTCATTAAGAGACACATCGTGGAGGTACTGTGGCATTAATGTCATATGTGCCCATCGAATGAAAAAAAATGTAAGACCAATTTGGGCAATCAAGAGCATTAGTGGGAACACGATAACGGGTTATTGGAACGAACATAAAAGTAATTATCTCACCATTAATTAAGTGGAAAGGTACCGATAGTTGGTGAACTTTAAATGATGCAGACTAGTAGTGATGGGACAATAAGAAAAAAGGTACCAATGGTAGTTAACAAACGAAGTGATAATGACACAGTACATATTGCAAACTTGAAGTTACTACATACAAAAATATTTGATTCATACCTCCCCAACCACAAAGGTGATATCCGGGAAGGATAAATTGACAATGACAACTAGACTCTACAACAAGTGACAGTTGGACACGTCACCATTTTATTGACATAAAAGAAAAACAATTGAAATCCTACCTACTGAAGTCAGTCCCAGTGACAGGAGCACTACACAATTTCTCATATTAAATAGAAATGTAGGACTTCATACGTGTTCCATTCACCCATTCTTGACAAAGAATACCATCGATTTGTGTGATCCTRATAGCTCCAGAATCACGKATTTCCTCAACTATAAGGGGTTCGAGCCAATGCATCTRTAGTTTCCCGAGATGCTTTTGGTACTTACTGTCRTATAACATGACTTGATCACCTTGMGRAAACTTCTTGYTCTTAATRTGCCTATCATTCYAARCCTTTTGTCTATMATTTTCCATAGTTTGATGAAAATATACTAATAATTTGTCTTCCTCGAGTTCCATCAATTCYGCAACTCTTTCTGCAACTGATTCATCRTTTTTCAWCTGACTCAGTTGTGCAATGTATAAAMTTGGAGTGATGAACTCGGTGGAGACAATTGCTTCTCTACCATAAACYAGTTGGAATGGAGTATACTTATGTCATTTCTTTGTAGAAGTCATGTAAGCCCWTAATACGGYRAGAACKTTTTCATCCTAGTCATATCGATTTACGCAACATACTTTGGTTAATCCTYGTTCCAAAATMTTRTTAAAGGATTTGAMTRTTCCATTTTCTTGTGGATGATATGGWCTACTCTTGTGATGYTGAATGAGAAATTCTCRAGTAAGAGTAGMAATAGTMTCACTRATAAAATGGACTCCTTKATCTTTAGTTAAACTCTGAGGACAACCAAATCTAGTGATGATTTTCTCAAATATGAACTGATTTGTTATATCCATAGAACAATCTTGAAYTGTCTYTGMTTCATCCCAACAAGTTAAGTAATCAGTTTCAATGATGATGTATCTGGCCTTTGAGTATKTATTCWGTGGATTRATGGGACCARTGAAGTCCACGACCCACTTCTTGAAGGCCTGCAAGGCAYGAACCAGGTGTAATGGGAACTTATCTCTGTGCGATGGCTTACCAACCYRCTGAAAAACTTCACATKTTCTAACGTAGTTTTTGGTATCCTTGAATACCATTGGCCAGCACAATCTTGCCTGTAATATTTTATGTGTTGTTKCYYTACCTCCTACATGGCCTCCTGCAACTCCATTGTGACACTCCCATAAGATATCCATTCTTTCAAGGTCAAGTACACATCGTCYGAGGATACTATCYAATCCCAACTTCTACATCTGACCTACAATCAACTGATAATATTTTKCACAAACCACTAGGTGTCTCTTTTGAGTTGTGGAATAACCTTAAGGGAAGACACTTGTGCTCAGAAATAAGAAAMTATCAYAGAAGTAATCAGGAATAGATTCAACTTTGAAAAGATCYACATCTGTGAGTTAGTCATATAMAACTTCACCAYTCTCTCTTGACTCYAGTMTAGACAAATAGTGAGGACCCACATTTAATTTACCTGGCTTGATAATGACCTCAAAAGAAAACTCTTGAAACAAYAACAAYAATCTACAAATTCTTCCTTCCARCATAGGCTTATTAACCAAATATTTTAAACAAKAATGATCACTACATATATTAAAATGGCMTCCTAACAAATAATTTCTAAACTTTTTCAAAGMATAAACMATMTCCAAGCCTTCCCTTTCGGTGGTAGTGTAGTTTTKCTTGKCTTGAGAAAGCTTCCTACTAGMAAAKTAGATGGGATGATCAAGGTTWMCTTCACCARGATGTGCAAGGATTTCTCCCGAAACAATACKAGAAGCATCGATGTGTGCATGGAATTCCACYTGCCAATTTGGGTATACCATGATAGGGTCAGTACTCAATTTTTCTTTGAGTGTGTCAAAATCCTGATCACACTCTAGTTTCCACTTGAAAGCTTCATATTCCTTCAGTAATTTCTCCAGCGGGGCAGTTATGCTTGCATAATTTCTTATAAATATGATGTAGTATCCATTGTGGCCTAACACTGACAGTAATTGTTTAACAGTTGTAGGAGGGGGCATATTGAGAATAACCATAACATTCATAGGGTCCAATAGTACTCCTTCCCTACATACTATATGCCCTAGAAAATTTCCAAACGGTACACAAAAAATACACTTCTTTAGGTTTAAATAAATCTATAGTTTTCTGCAATGATCAAACATCAACCAAAGTAAACCTATGTGCTCCTTTAATAGGATGCACATAGCCCAATCATCCATATACACCTCAATAAATTTATGAATGAAGTCATGGAATGAAACAATGACTATTCAAGAGAAAACAACTGGGACATTCTTCAGTCCAAAGGGCATAACATTATAAGAAAAATAACCCCATTTTGTAGTGAAGGTAGTCTTTCTTTTATCCTCTTCCACAATTCTAACCTAATGGTAACATTAGAATCCATCTGTAAAAGAATAGGCTTCCTTTCCTACTACTTGATGAAGGACTTCATCGCTAAAGGGAGTTGGAAAAGGGTCGTATACGCAAATTGAGTTTAAACTCATGTAATCCACACAGACTCTTATATCATCAGTACCTTTCTTGCTTTGGATTACAATGGGACTAATCCACTCAGCCTCATCTATAGGGAAAATTAGCCCAGCTGCTAACATTTGATAAATTTCTTTCTTAACCTTCTCCTTGACTCGTGGATTCAGACAATATGTTCTATTCCTGAAAATATTAGCATTCGGTTTTGATTCAATCCTCATTTCTCCTAAATTTCCATTAATCCCTTTCATTTATTAAAAACTCTTAGGGAAGAGGTCCTCGTATTCCCACAACAGAGCCTGTATATTGATCATGATTTGTTCATCCAAATAGTCACCTATAGATTCCATCTTAAGATGCTCCTCACTCCCTATATTTACTTTATGCAACTTCAAGGGTTGGGTATATGAGCTGCTAGTATCACCTTATATGGTATCTTTGACTTCTCTAGTTCTTGTGGGTTCTTTAAAAGTTGATTGTTTAAGCTATTCCAGCTCCTCGGGGTCTCTTGGGTCCTTATCAACTTTACTACAAGCCAGAGGAATTCCTATAGGGGATGGATAAAATCTATACTCAAGCAAATGTTCATTCTCAAGATAGACTGCAAGTGGCTGTGTGGGATTCAATTTAGTATTAACAATATTCTCTTCATTAATTACAACACAATTGTAATTTCAGGAGTCTTACCAGAGAAGGAGAAATCATGGAAGAACTGATTCTGAAGTGCCTTCCAACATACTATTTGACTTCTTGTTTCCTCGTGAACGTACCAATCTTTGGGAATTGTTCCCATAGAATGGAAGAAGTGATGTTTCCACAGAGAGGATAGGATTTGTACATCCTTCCATAGTTGTAAATAATTCTCAATGTGTGCAACTGGGTGAGATTTACCATCATATATCTCCAATGATAATAGTTGACTTTTTTTCTTATGATCCTATCCCAGCTACGGTATCTGTGTTAATGGAAGGAACGGATGTTGTATAGAGAGTTTGAATTCATCCCAAGTGGAAAAAGTTTCTTTGTGAGTAGCCCACTATCTTGCTAAAGAATATTTTAGGGCTAGGTCAAGTGTTTAGAGTTTGTGTTCTACCACAACCCCACCCTCCATATTAATGAGAAAAAATTGTAAATCCAAGGTACCATCATATGTTGGACACTCCCTAATCTTTGTTCCAATCCACCTTACTACTCAGACAATTGAGCAACGTCTTGAAAATCGCCCATACCTTCCTTGTTTCTAGTTGTCCCAAGCAACTTCAAAGTCTTCCTCCGTAGAATGAATACTTCTCCAACTTATGGATCCATTGGCAATTAGGTTAATGTAATATTCTCGATTTCCTGCAGTCATAGTATAGAGTGGATCTAGAGCATCATATTCCATACTCTCATCTACTGGGTCACTATTTCGTGGACCACGATAAGGGTTTGGAGGCTAGGTTAATTTCATTGCATCATATTCAAAGGTCGTAATCTCTTTCTTAAGATCGATTATAGTGTAGTTCTCATAGGCCTAGTCAATTCCTAACAGGGTTGAGTACAAATATTTTTCCCCCATTATTTCAATGAATTCAAAGTCTACCATTATTTTGATGCCAACTAGATCCACTTCAACATTTTCCAGCCTACCTACCGGATAAATGCATTATTGATTCTCTATCCACAATTGAATAAGGGAATATACAAGTTTGGGCTTACCCATCGCTTCCCAAGTTTTCTAGGGAAAGATTGATCCAGATTTAGGAGCGAAATGAATTGATTAAAAGACAGAATACAATAAACACATAGATATGAAGAATAACACAGATATCCAGTGAACAATATCTTCTATTGAATAATGAAATAGGCTGAAACTTTAAAACTGCAGAACTGAAACACTTGCTCAAATGGTAGTAGTTATCTCTGAGAAGATATGTGGTTGCTATGTGCATCCATCTAAGAAAAATGGATTACAATGAGGCTCCAGAGGCCTTTTTGATATTACTCATTAATGCCAAAACCCTAGACATCCAAAACCTAACCCTAGAAGGTGAAACACCAAAATTCATGTGGGCCCCTATGGGTAAGTTAGTGTAAGTTGGTACCTCAACTTCCCAGGGTCATAAATTTTGCATATGACCTATGTTTTAGGCACATTATAGCCCATTGGAAAGGTCTTTCAGAGAGATACACATTACACCACCAAACTTTGACTTTGTCTACAGTTTGACTATGGAGAGCCAAAAAGCAATGTTTAAGGCCCAAAATCGTCCCTGGAAGTACAACAAGATGTGTTGACATGAAAAGATACAAAATAAGCTAGTTGGATTAGGAGAGAGGCCACCAGTATCCACCTGGATCATGTGTGGGGCTTCAGACAACCCCATAAGTGTAGAACACACAGTTACAAAGAAGTACAAAACAACATGTTGAACAAAAACAGACAAGAGGAGCCAGCTAGAATAGGTGGGTGGCCAACAATATCCATCTGGTTCAATCCTCCTCCCTTAGGAAGCAATGGTCTCCATTGCGTTGAGTTCCCCATCAAGTGAGGAAACTTCTATTGGATTTGACCCTGGGTGAGCCACTTGCCTTGGTGTAGGAATTGCCTTGCCTTGACTACCTGATAAAGCTCGATCTTCTGCCGGCGAGTGCCCTTGACCTGTGTGTCCACTATCTGATCAATGGATGTTTGTTCCATGTAAACAGGGTTGAGATATGTGGGTGTTAGATGTCCTACAATCTTTGAGGTGTCCAATAATGGTGGAAAATATGTAGATTTTAACCTTTTACAATATCTACTGCAAACATATATTCAATAAAGGAACATAAAAGATACAATGGAAAATACAAACATTACACAAAGACTTTTCACCTGGAAACCCAAACCGGAAAACCCAACATATTCTATCTTATTCATCATGTTACAATGTTTAGAATAAAAAATACATATAGGAGCCAGCAGCATCCAAAACCCTAACCCAATGACCTGGATTAGTCCAAAACCCTAATTCCTTAACCGGAAATAGAAAAACATCGGTAAAGAAACCATGTGTCGAAAAAACACCTAAATATAATGCAGTCCTGAAAAATGTGGTCCCGGAAAATGCGGTCCCGATGAAAAAAAAAAAAATTCGGGAGCACTACCTCGGAACCCCTATGCGCCCGGTGCATATTCTCAAACACTACTACTCGTGAAAAGAATATAACACATACCCAACAAAATATGGCTGAAGGAGGTCCACATTGAATACTGGATGTAGTCCAAGGAAGGGTGGAGTGTTGAGCTCAAAATCACTGTTACCCATAGCCTTGGTGATAGTGTAAGGCCCATAGAGAAGTGGGCAAAGCTTCTGATGGGGCCCCATGAGACACTCCTTCTGCAAATGTAACCAGAATTTTTCACCAACCTGAAACTAGTGTGAGACCCTGTGTTGATCATGGCACCGCTTCTAATTAGCATTGGATTTATGCAATGCTAAGAACCAAATATCAATATAGCATAGAAAAACCTTAGAAAAAGTACTCAACGCCTTGAAAAAGAGAGAATTTCAGATAATAAGCCTCTTTGAGGGGGCAGCCTCCTTTTACCCCATTTAAATGTTCAAGTACAAGATGATTCAAAATGAAAATGTCTCCTTGTATATATAGGAGACTAGGAGGTATAATTACAACTAATGGCCTAAAGCTGACATAAATAAAATAACATTA
>JZKD02S0759214.1:226966-237277 GCA_000966675.3 Picea glauca
CCCCATTAGATGAGGAAATTTCTGCTGAATTTGGCCCCGGGTGAGCCACTTGCCTTGGTGCAGGAGCTGCCCTGCTTTGACGACTCGATAAAGCTAGATCCTTTGTTGTCGAGTGTCCTTGATCTGTCTGTCCACAATATGATCATTGGATTCTTGTTGTATGCAGTCAGGGTTGAGCTCTGTTGGTGTCAGTTGTTCTTCTACTTCTGAGGTGTCCAATAATGGTGGGAAATGAGGGCGAAGGAGATCCACGTTGAACACTGGGTACAGGCCAAGGAAAGGAGGAATGTTGAGCTCAAAAGAATTATCCCCCACGCCCTTGGTGATAGTGTACGGTCCATAACTGAGTGGGTGAAGCTTCCGATGGGGTCCTTTAAGGCGTTCTTTCTGCAAGTGCAACCAAACTTTGTCGCCCACCTGAAACTTATGCGGCACCCGATGTTGATCATGGCGTTGTTTGTACTTGTCATTGGACTTCTGTAGGATATCCTGAACCTGTTGGCAGATGTGCTAGATCCGCTCAATGAACCAGGTGGCTTTGTCATATTTATTTGGAGAAGGAGATGAGTCAATAGAGGTGACCGCAAGGGGAAGTGCAACATCTATGGGACCCAATGGTTGGAATCCCAACCCCACTTGAAAGGGGTTGTGGCCGGTTGAGCTATGCAAGGCTCATTTGTAGCTATGCTGGACATAAGGAAGGTTGTCATCCCATGTGCAAGGGTTCTTTGAATTATACATGCGAAGGATATGCACAATCATTCGATTTACAACCTCGGTTTGGCCATCTATCTAGGTGTGGAAGGCCGTGGATTTGGTGAGCTTGGTGTCCAGCAGTGACCAGAGGCTCGACCAGAATGTGTTGATAAATCGACTATCTCGATCTGAGACAATGGTTTGTGGGATTCCAAAATGTACCTAGACTTGTTCAAAGAAGAGCTTGACAGTGGCCTCTGCTGTGATGCTCTTCTTGCAGGCAACCAGAATTTCCATCTTAGAAAAGCGATCAACAACCACAAAAACACAGTCATTTCCCCACTTGGTGGATGGGAGGCCCAACATGTAGTCCATTGAGATGGATTCCCATGGCCTGTCAGGAGTAGGAAGAGGGGTGTACACGCCCTGTTTCTTAGTGGTCGGTTTGGCAATAGCGTAGGCAGTACAGGACCTGATATACTTGTCGACCTCCTGTCGAAGTTTCGGCCAGTAGAAATGTTTATGTAGCATCACCACTGTCTTTTCGACGCTGAAGTGTCCTGCCACCCGACTATAGTGGTCTTCCCAGATCATCTTCACTCGCTCGCTTGATGGAACATAGATATGGCCCAGACGACACAACAACCCATCCTGAAGATGGAAATTATTGATGACTGCATTTGCACCCAACATTTGGTAGGTGGTGGTGAAGTCAGGGTCTGTCTCCTAGAGTTGGCATCATCCAGATGTATCATGGCCGCAAGAGTCTAGCACCGTGGTGAGTGCCGCGACTGGCGGTCTACTAAGGCAATCAGCGATGCGATTGGTGCTTCCTATTTTATACTTGATGTTGATGTGGAACTGCTGCAAGTATGTGGACCACTTTTGATGGCGGTCACTTTGCATTTTTCCCTATGTCTGCATGAACTACAGTGGCTTATGATCAGTGTGGATGACTGTCTCCTTCCCAAGAATGTAATGTCTCCACTAGAGACATGCTTTCACAATGGAGTAAATTTATTTGTTGTAAGTAGGGTACTTACGGATAGTGTCTGACAGTGTCTCACTATGATAGGCCACGGGGTGTCCATGTTGAGTGAGAACGGCGCCCACGGCATAGTCTGAAGCATCTGTCTCAATCTCAAAGGGATGTTGCAGGTCTGGTAGTGAAAGTACTGGGGCTGAGCACAAGCACTGCTTCAAATCGTCGAATGCTTGTTGTTGGGACCAGCCCCACGCAAATTTCACCTTACCACCACCCCTGTTTATTTGGTTGAGGGCCCATGCAATATGGGAGAAACCCAACAAAATCCTGTGGTAGAAATTAGCAAGTCCCAAGAAGCTCCAAAGCTCAGTTAGTGTTCTTGGGGCTGGCCAGTCACGGATGACTTGGATCTTGGCTGGATCCACATGTACACCATGCTGATCAATGATGTAGCCCAGGTAATGGACCCTGTCCATGCCAAAGGAGCATTTTTCCAGGTTAGCGTATAGCTTGTGTTGTCGCAGGGTGTGCAGAACTTGTTGAATATGTTTCAAGTGTTCGTCCCAAGTCTTGTTGTAAATTAGAATGTCATCTAGATACACCACTACAAAAGTATTGGTGAATGGTCGCAGGATATCATCCATCATCCTCATGAAAGTGGCTGGAGCATTTGTCAAACCAAAGGGCATGACCAACCATTCAAAAAGTCCTTCCTTTGACTTGAAGGCGATCTTCCATACATCTATTTGTTCTATCGAGACCTGGTGGTAGCCAGACTTCAGATCAATCTTACTGAAGTATTTGGCCCCCATGAGTTGATCAAGGAGGTCATCGATTCGGGGAATCGGGTATCGGTTTCTGACAGTGATTTTATTCAGAGCCTGGTAATCAATACAGAGTCGCCAGGTTCCATCTTTCTTTTGTACCAGCACGATTGGGCTCCCGCAAGGTGATGAGCTAGGGTGTATGTGCCCCTTGTGGAGCAGTTCTTGGATCTGTCTCTTGATCTCCTCATTCTCTAACAAAGAGCGACGATAGACTGTCCCATTGGGAAGCGGTGCGTCGGGGGTCAGATCGATGGGGTGCTTGACCTGGCAGTGCAGAGGTACCCCTGTAGGTGAGGAGAAGATATATGATTATTCTTCCACGACCTTATCTACTTGCTTATGTTGTGTGGAGAGGTCGGTCACAGAGACCCTGGATGTGGCTGCGATCTTTCGCTTATTCTAAGAGAGAATCACGAAGAAGACAAACTTCCCCGTCTGAGAGATGACCTTCCTGCATTGCTTAGCAGAGATCAAGGAAATAGCACTAGGTGGGACTGCGTCGGGTATCCTGTACAATTTCCTGTTCAAAGTAATAATAACACTACGAGGCCTAGACTCATATACAGCATGACGTTTCCATAAATAAGGTTGGCCCAAAAGAACATCACAAAATTCAAGAGGAGAAACATCACACAATACCTCATCTTTGAAGGGCTTGATGCCATATGATAGTCGACACTGTTGGCCGACGCAGAGATCGCTTCTTTGGCGGAGCCATCCAATGGTGTAGGGTTGTGGGTGCGGCGTTGTTAGTAGGGCCAGTCACTTGACGACCTCTGCTGAGATGAGGTTCTTCTGGCTACCACTGTCAACAATGAAGTGCAACGGGGTGCCTTTTACCCACATCTGTGAATGGAAGACGCACTCTCCTTCTTTTGGCTCGTCTGGTTCACCAGGCTGGATCTTGGTGGTAGCAACGGTGGCACTGGGTTCCGCATCAATGATCCATCTTTCCCTTTCTAGTTCTATCTCAGAGTCAGAATCTCCATCTGATTCAGAGGCTTTCACTTCGGCCACCAGGGACTGCTTTGAGCGACAGTCAGTAGTGTTATGCCAAGGGCTCTTATGGAAGTCGCACCTTGTCCATCTTTTCTCTGTCCTTTGTTCAGTGGGTTGGGGCTGCCCTTTCCTGGCTTTTGTTGTGAGGGGTTCCCAGGCCCAAATTTTCACGTCTTTTGTTTGAGCTTCTGCTTGATTTTGACGGCATATCGGTAGGCCGCACCCAAGGATGAGATGTCTAGAAATTCCATTTCGGTCTGGATGTATCTATGCAGAGAACCATGATACTTGAGCACCAGATGTCGCTCTGAATCTTTGATACCCAACTTGGTGTGCAAGGTATGGAAGACATTTGTGAAATCTGGCACTGCTTGGTCTCTTTCTTGCCGCAGTGTGGTCCATTTGGTATACAGGTCATCATAACTTTCGACAGGGTAGTAATGTTCCATAATAGCATCCCTGAAGGATTCCCAGGTGGTTGTGATTGAAAATAATGAGGTTTCCTATGTTTCCTTTTGCTCACAGAAAGTTTCCCACCAATCTTTGACATGGGGAACGGCTTTGAGGAGTGCAAAAGTAATCTTTTCTCTATTCGAAAATTTATGAACAGAAAAATACCCTTCTAGTAGATTCAACCACTTGTCTACATCATATGCATCTATCTGACCTTCAAATATAGTAATATCAAAGTTTATTTGTACCTTGAAGGGGGCGGCGCCTCCGTTCAAAGAAGATGCATCGCATGTTGGTAGTCGCCGAAGGATTTGCGCGAAACTATCCATCATCTCGTTCCTCTGTTGTGTGAGGGCTTCCTCAATCAATAGTTTGAAAGGATCTCCTGTCCCGTCGTCTTTCGTTTCTCCTGCCATGGGAGGTCGCTTGGGCGTGCGAGAGCTTCTTTCCTCAAGAGAAACAAGCTCGAGACCCAACTCTTTGTACTCCGACCTCATTGGGGACATGCATTAAGACGACAAGGAGCAGACCGCTCTGATACCACTGATCCGGATTTTATGAGCATAACGAAATGAATACAGATTATTAACAGGTGTTTAACACAAAATAACAGAGATACAGTAAAACTGGTTTTCTATTTATTAACAAAATAAGTTGAAACTGTAAAATGCAGCGGAAACAAGCTTGCTGGAATGGTGGCGGCTTATCTCTGAGAAGAGATGTGACGGCAGCGCGCATTCATAAGAAGAGGGTTACAATGAGGCTCTGAAGGCCTTTTTACAATAATAAAGAATGCCAAAAACCCTAGACATCCAAAAACCTAACCCTAGGAGATGAAATGCAAAAAGTCATGTGGGCCCCGTTTGGGTAAGCTAGTACATCAACTTCCCGGGGTCGTAACTTTTGCATACGATCTCCGTTTTAGGCATGTGATAGCCCGTTGGAAAGTTATCGCTGAGGAGATTCATTTTGGGGGCTCAATCATGCCTTTGTCTATTATTTAGGATCTCAATGCCGAAAAACCTTCATTTAGGCCCTTAAAATGGCCCTGGAAGTAAAAACTGCTAAAAATAGTAAATTGCCAAAAATGTCAGAAAACTGTTTTGAGCCAGTTGGAAAAGGTGGATGGCCACTAATATCCATCTGGATCAGATCTAGAATGGATCTAGGAACCAAAATGGGTCCAGGAAGGCCTAAAACACAAAGTGCTCAGAATGGCTTCAAAATGGACGTGTGCATAGGCCTCGTCGATACGAACCCAATGCAACTTGAACGAGCTCAAACAGATGTTGTATGCAAAATATATAGCGGTCTGTTCATTTTGTCAAACATGCAAAATTAATGATCATACAGTGCTAACGTGGCAGCTGATTGTACAAGTCGTACAGTGATGTGGCATTTACATTGGAATTATGACTGGGTAGACACGTAGGCTGGAAGGTGGTTGAGTCATGCTCTGACATGGGCCAGTTAGTGGGAAAGTATAATGATGCCACATGGCCCAGTCTTGGGCTGCCATGTGGCACCCCTCCATTGGTTCGATTGTTTGGAAAAAGTTTGGAGTCCACTGGAGTCAAACCCGTGACCTTTGGTCCAGGCGAAGAAAGGTTTGGTAGGGTCAAGCTACCAGCCCACCCACATTAGTCCTTTCTATACAATGGTCACGATGTTATATTTAAGTTGCAAGGTATTGTTTGTTGGGTGGAGTAAGGGTTGGGGCCTAGCCCCAGCCCCCGTCGATAACTACCACACGCCCATACCACATGCCCGTACTTATTATTGTTTAGCGCATGGATATATGGAGCCTAACCCCTGGTTTCGATGTGTTACCATGTAACACACCATATGACCTTGAACTCCATTGCTTAGCGCAGATATGATGGATAGCACCCGGTCAGCTGGCTAGCCCGTCGACCAAGGGCGTGACTAGGTGCTTGAAGATCAAGGGGGACAGTGCACAACTTCTAGTGCTTGGACACATGGAGCGCACACATATTCCTAGGGTCATGAAGAAAAGGGGTTGTGCCCTATTATATGCCAAAAGTGGGTATTTTGACCATATAATAAAGAGTTTAAGTGATTTTTCAGCAATTTTGAGAGATTTGGGCCAATATTGGGGGATCTAGAGCCCTTTTTGAGGCCAGATGTTGGGGGGAGAGTTGGGATTTTATTGCCAACTTCAATTCTATAAAATCCAGAGGTTCTTGGAAGCCATGGGAGAGAAGGTTCAGAATAGGAAAATGATGAAGAATTGAAAAATCAAAGCCATTTTTATGCAGGGAAGCCATTGAGAAGAGCATCTTTGTGAGCCATTTTTGGGAGCTTCGTTTATCCGTTTTCAGTGCCGTCAGTTGTGACGGGTTCTTGAGATATAGAGTAAAAGAGCCAAATCTGTTTTTAATCCATTTTTCATAGTTATGATGTAAGTTTGAATATTTGAACATAAATAAGAAAGCCTCACCCACTGAGACAAAGGCTCGAAGACGTAGGTGAGATTGTCGAACTCCGTTATCAACTTTTTTGTTTATGGTTTGTTGTTTATTTATGATTATTTCCAGATATGTATTTGTTATTATGGCTTCCATGTTTCATCATTAATTCTTCCTTTTTCATTAGTTTCCTAAATGGTTAATGAACTCATGTTTTAAAACTCAACCATAGTCATTAAAAGATCTTTTAAAATCACGACGCTACCTCTGGTATCCTATACAATTGTCTACCCAAAGTAATAATAACACTACAGGGTCTAGACTCATACACAGCATGACACTTCCACAAATATGGTTTTCCTAAAAGAACATCGCAAACTTCAAGGGGAGCAATATCATACAATACCTCATCTTTGAAAGGCTTGATGTCGTAGGGAAGATGACACTTTTAGCTGACACAAAGATCTCTTCCTCGGAGAAGCCAACCGATGGTGTAGGGTTTCGAGTGTGGTGTCATTGGCAAGTCCAGCCACTTGATGATCTCTGCTGAAATCAGGTTCTTTTGACTTCTTCTATCGACAATGAAATGAAGCGGAGCCCCCTTTACCCACATCTGCGAGTGAAAGAGGCGTTCTCATTCCTCTGGTTCTTCTAGTTTTCTTGGTTAGACTTTGGTGGTAGTGATAGTGGAACTCGGTTACGCATCAATAATCCACTTCCCTTCTTCCATATTTTATTCAAAATCAAAATCATCCTCTGACTCAGAAGCCTTTAGTTCGATTATGAGGGACTGCTTGGATTGACATTCTTCAGTGTTGTGCCAATGGATTTTATGGTACTCACACCATTTCCCCATGTCCTTCTTTGTCTTCTCATTTCCTTCTTGTGTTACGTCTTGGACTGGTTGTCCTTAGGAAATCCATCTCGACTTCGTCCCTTGTTGTGTGGGTTGGGGCTGCCTTTTCCCTCCTTCAGCTATGAGGGGTTTGCAGATCCAAATTCTTGCCTTTTCTTCTTAAACTTCTACTCGATCTTGACAGTGTATTTATAATTCGTTCCTAATAAGGAAATTTTTTGAAACTCCATTTATGTTTGAATGTATCTATGTAAACAGTTGCGGTATTTGAGCACTAGATGACGCTCATATTCTTTGATACCCAATTTGGTGCGTAGGGTATGGAAAATATTGGTGAAATATGGTATTTTATGGTCCCTTTCTTAACGTAGGGTGGTCCATCAGAACCTAAGTCCAACATAAATTCCCTGATCACATAGTCATTAATGTGAGCGTTCAACTGAAATTTTTGTTACCCCCTCAAAGTAGGGGTAAATAAGGAGATCATGTCTTGAGGCCCACAGGTAGAAGACATGGATTTTCAAGAGAAACATTGACTAGCATATCCCTACAGGGCCCCTCCTATATTGTCTTGCACCATATGTCATCACCAGTAGCAGAACATTATCCATCACACTGGCCTGGCACCAGAGGACAACAGTTCTTGCTTCATGAGGTAATAAGTTTGGTTTCATGGTAAGTGTCTCTTTAATAATTGAAACATTTGAATATGTTGCAAAGACTTTTTTCTTGATTACATAACATTTTCTTGAAAATTATACCCTTTGCCTTATTTAACCTTGGTGGGTGTGATCACGTCCTAGTAAGTTGGTCACCCTCGGTAATGGGGTGCTAAAAGGGGGTTCCTAGAAGAGTCACTGTACCATTCCTGATCATACTTATCACTTTCCATACTTATTCAATAAATCATCTTCTCATCTTTTGGGTTTTCAAACTTATTGACCCAAGAAGGGCATGTACCTCATTTCATGGGAAGAAGGGGCCATTAGACTTGCAGGTTCCCTAGAAAAAATATCATGCATTAAAATTTCACCCTAGGGTCCCAAGAACAATGAAATACTCCTCAAAAAATGAGGGACCCATAAAATAAATAAATAAATAATCAATCATGCAAACCAAGGTAGAGCGTATGTGGGCTATGCATTTCCTTTTAGTGCCCCTTATTGTATTCAAATTTGAAAAGAATGTGAACCAAGGTAGAGCATATGTGGGCTATATATTTCCTTTTAGTTCCCCTTATTGTCTTCAACTTGGAAACACATGCAAAATAAATGGCTAATAAAGGGCTTAGAAAAATATTCTTTAAAAACAAAAGAGTAAAAGGATGTGGCTAGCCCTAAAAAAAGGCGCCCATAAATGAGACATTACGATCCCTTGTAAGTCATGAAACCCCATACCCAAAATTATCACCCCACTCTGCCTCATACTCACACATGAAGTATATAGGTTTCCCTTGGGAAACACCTTTGACTTGGGGATTGACTGATCCAATAGGATTCCTTGACACCCCTCCCACACCTAAATTTGAAAAATTGTATAAGGTCTTTGAGCATTTGGTTAGCTTGAAAAGGGGGGGTTTGGTGCACATGTTTGGGTTCTTCCATTGTTATATGTGGCTTACTTGGCATGATTCTTGTGACTTATGGACCCTTGGAGGGTGCATATGTTTGTCTTTGCAAGACCTTTCCTGGTGGACAAATATTCATGAGGAGATGACTGTATTTAGACCTTCATGAGGCCTTTAGAGCCCAAGGATGGGTGTTATACCCCACTTCTAGGGGAGTCTTTTCATGACCATTTTCACATTGAAGAAGGACGTCTTTTCCTTTGGAGGCACTCTGACATGGCTAGGATATGAGCTCCTACCTCTTTTAACCTAGGAGTTGGCCTTTGGAGACTTGGACGTCACCCTACTAGACCATGACGTCACTTAGGGCTTGATAGTTTGATGGAGGAGGTTCTGACATGATGGTTGGCATATGTTGCATGATGGATGGCCTTTAGAGGCCTAATGTTGTGCTTCTCCACCTCAATGTTCCATTTTGGGAGAAAATGTCACCCTAAAAGGGGATGACGTCACCCTTTAGGGTTTTATTTTGTGAAAAATAAATTAAATTTTGTAAATTTAGAGGATGATTGAGGAGGTCGGCCCTCTTGTAATTTTGCGTTGACAAATTAGGTCAAGAGGCTCCATATAAATAATCCTCTTGACATTTCATTTTATCACAACTCTTCCTCACACAAGAGGATTGGATCTGAAATTTTCACCCTATTGGAAACATTGACTAATTTTACCAACCTCACCAAGACATGCACCTCATACATGTACCAAAAATATGCCTCACACCATGAACCAAAGATGTGCCTCAAACATATAACAATGCCTCAAAAAATACCAAATGTATGACCATCACATTATCAACATGTAACCAAGATATATCTCAAACTGTGAGCCCCAAGTATGTGCCAACAACCATAAACCATGTACCAATATATACCATCAAACATGTGCCATATCATTCATTTATCATATATTCCAAGTATCCAAGATGTGCCTCTAACAATGTATCATACCATCACCAAGGTGTACCATGCACAATCACTACCATGACATGCCTCAAGCATGTACCATAACAACATAAACATAAACCTTAAAACTAACACATAAGCATGCCTCTGATATTGTAGACACCATGTTTCAGATAACAAATGAGTAAACCAACATGGGTATCAACAACTTGGTACAAGCATCACTTCACACCCTTTCACAAGATTTTCATAGATCCACGAATTTCTCTTCTACTACCCGCAGATATCTACACTTTTCTCCACTACATCCCACATACATATGTTCTCTTCTGACCTATAACCCGCAGATACCTTAGAAACTAGGGTTACTCACATTTTCGGCAACTCCAATACTTTCACCTTTGAACTTCCTTCGCAAACTCAGACTTGCTTCCTCAGATTCAACCTTAGATTTTCCAATAGACTAAAATTTATTCACAAGATAGATATTCAATGAATTTGTGTCTATTGTTCTTATGAAATACTCCTTTAGGGGTA
>JZKD02S0759214.1:248110-262260 GCA_000966675.3 Picea glauca
TAGGCAAGAGATTTTCAAGATAGTGTCAGAGTTAGTTCCCAATGGAAAATTTATGGAGTTCATTAACCTTAGCTTAACCATACATACTTCATGTCAGCCTTGTCTTGCAAGTAATGCCATACATCAGGACAAGTTTAAATTTATTATTTATTTTTTGTTAGATTATCATCCTCGCTAGGTAGAATGCCCCGCTGCTAGCAAGCCTGTTCAGTACTCCGATGGGTTTACCTAGTCATACCACAGGCCGGTACCCACTTCCAACAAAACTATTTAGTATCTCGACGGGTTAGCCTCTTAAACCCTTAGAGACTGGCCCTCCATCCTTTAAGATTTTAGTATAAGATTGCTTATGCAAGAAGATGGGGGAACAACTCTGAAAACAACTTTTTATTTCTCTTTTTTTCAATTGGGATGGTATTTATGTTATATTACTTAGTGATTGTCCCGGTGTAAGGGGTACTTAAGTGGACGTGGCCTATCTAAAGATATGACATAATCAAGTTATTTAGTGTGTAGTGGATGGTACCATTGAGAAAGAACAGAAAGGTATCTCT
Source organism: Picea glauca (assembly GCA_000966675.3). Lineage (NCBI taxonomy): Eukaryota > Viridiplantae > Streptophyta > Pinopsida > Pinales > Pinaceae > Picea > Picea glauca. Next base: position 248,665 of record JZKD02S0759214.1, read on the forward strand.
AGGCTCAACTTACTTTCTTAGTTTGTAGTTATTGTGATGTTTCCATGATTAACCACTAATTAGACCTCCTTGTTACTCTTTGATAAAGACACTTGACTCACTTACTCAGCTTTCTTGGAAAAACTGTACGGGAGACCTCTAGGATTGATAGTTATGGTATCACTTCCTTATACCGTGGTGAAGAGTTTCAAGAGCAACTGCTTTAGAATGCCTAAAAATGAGAATTCTTGCAAAAATATGGCTAATTACAACAAGTCATTATTCATTTGATGCTTAGGAGACAACAAGGTTCAAATATAGCAATGTTTTTAAAGAAAATTCTTCTTTTATATTTCCTTGGAATTGTCTACCCTCGGTGATATAAATATCTATAGAGATCTATAAAACTGTTTGCAAAAACCACACTCTAAAACTAATGAGATCAACGAGATCAAGTCATAGGAACATGTATCTCATAGTTATTTTATTACAAGAAAATGTAAAATGAGGCTGCATTAGACTCTAAGCTAAACTAACAACATGTAGCTTTTATTTACTATCCTACTCTACCTAAAAAGAAAGGGAAAATCTTTGTTCAAGTGTAAGAACTCTTCCAATGTAACCATGTGCAGAGCAAGATAAGAAACATACTCATATCCATGTATGAGCAATTTACCGCAGTGATTACCTGGATATGAAGAACTAACCAACCTACTTGTGTGGGCATTAGAAGGTGTTGAAGAAGAGAATAGTATTGTGGCCTGATGACCTCTTGAAACCAAATTTCAATGTAATCTTGATGTTTATCAACAATAATTTCTATGCTCTCCTTCATCATACTATGTAGATCCTCTTCTTCTAGATGATTGATTTTTGAAGTACATAAAGGATCTAATGAAATGGATGTTGAGAAATCCTCAATCTCAGGTCTTAATGATTGCTCTCCACTAGGTGTAGTCCATAATTTCTCAGTTTCCTTCGCATCTTGGAAAGGAAAATCATTTTGTAGCTCATAGGACCTTGATTCTTCTAATATTTCTGGAGAGGTATTCAAGTTCTTGGCTATTGTCAAGATGTGTTCTTCTTGAGAAGAGGGGATCCCAACTATTGCTAGGATTTGAGAAAGTTCTCTCAGGCTAAAAGTTGCTTCTGAGTTCATCTTGCCATTTGATAAAACTTGGTTCACACAAAGATGATGTCCAAAAAGTTAGGATCTCTTGATGGTGGTAAGAAAACAAAGGTTGTATTGTTTGGTTCTGCGGAAGGCTCAAGTGGTCTTGCCTCCTGTCCCACTATTACTGATGCTTCAATTTCTTGTTCTATAGTGCTCCTTGTTTTAGTCTCTTTAGAGACTGCTTTAGCTCTTTGGGTTGAGCTAACTCTTGTTTTTCGGTATCAGTCTGCGGAGTTTATGAGTGGAACGTTCCTCCCCCCAAAAAGGCTACAAGGAACCTTGGTTGAAAGATTTAGATTTAATATATCTACCTTTTGGGTCCCTATGTCTATTCATGAAAGTAAACAAAAACAAAAAGAAAAACTACCATTGGGTTTGGGGGAACCTGCTATAGCAGATGCGTAGGTTCTTACCTCTCATCTTAAAGTTCCCCCACCACCAATATAATGCTAAGGTCTAGGAATGATCTATTTCCTAACTACTTCTTACCTTGAGACAACTTCCTGACAAAGACACCAAAAATGATGGGTGTTCTATATGCACTAAAAATACACTAAAAACCCTCAATTTATTTGTCAACCCGGGGTAAGTAAACTTAGATTTGTAGCAAAATATATGCCAAAGGTAGAAGGGTTGGTAGGAGTATTGTCTAACTAAGGAAGGTAGCTATCTAAGGATAATCTACTCAAGGAAAGATATCTAATGAGAAAAACCTACTAAGCAATTTGAAACTATGTAACCTAAGTACTTTTGGGCCAATGATTGATGGATAGTTCTTTAAGAATGCAAGTTAAACCCTATGTAAAACAAGCTAATTCAACAGTAAGCAATAAGAAAATATTTAAGCATAACAATAAGCAAATAACCAAAGCAAACTATTTTAACTTGCCAACCTACATTCAATGAGAAACTATCCTATGAAGTCAAGTAAATAAACAAGAAAGCAAAAACACATAACTAACCTACTAAAGAAAGTAAACAAGTAAGAAAAGACAACTACCTAACCTATTAAAGCAATAGAAAAATAAGCAAAGACAACTAACTAACCTACTAAAACAAATAGACAAGTAAGCAAAAACAACTAAATAGTGCAAGCAATCAAATTAAAACTTCTCATTGAACAACTATCTAGCCTAAGAAGCAAGTGGACTAAATGCTCAATGCAAAACTATTTCTAGTGCATGAAAGGAAATCTAAGAGGCAACTGGACTAAATGCTCAATGCAAAACTATTTCTAATGCATGAAAGGAAATCTATTTTATTGAAAGAAAGAAGAACTACCAACTAATGCTTAATATATAATAAGCAAACTACTATCTAATCTATCAATGCAAAGATTATCTATCCTATAGCAGTAATGAAACCATCTTCTAAATTATGAAAGCAAGAAACTATATCTTTTGATCTACGAAAACCAGAAACTATCTTTAATCTATGAAAAACTCAAATATAGTGTTGGTGGTTGTGTGAATGTCTTTGGTGTCGGATGATATCTCAGTGACACTTGACAACAAAGGACAATTCAAGCGATATAAAATCAACACTAATCTCAATGGAAAAGTGAAAGGTATGGATTAAACAATCCAAGGAGAGTTTAGCCATGACAAAAGCAGTGTTAGATACCCTGCATATTCATATATGAACCATCAACAACGTAACAAGATCATCATTATACTTCTACACTACATAAGAAAAATTCATACCTAAACTCAACCATTAACTAAGAAATACAATTGCAATTTAATTCTAGAAAGAAAATTACATAAATTGAAAAATATGCTATAGATATTCTAACAATTCAAACTGTAATAAAGAAATGACTAAAAGCATAAATTAAAGCATAACATTTAAAAATTAAACTAAAAACTACATTAATCAACAACTAAGTAAGAAATATCTATATAAAACTGAAATAAGCAATCTATCATTAAAAACTGGAATTAACTCTATCCATCCATCAAATCCTTGTCAATTAAAACCCAAATTAAAATGCTATTCTATGCTATTCATAACTTTGTTTTAAACTTGATTCTAAAATCATAAATAAAATCACAATCTAGTATTTAACTACACATGGGGTTAGTCTAGGAATCTGCAAATCCATTCCTAACTACGAGATTAATGCATGCTAACACAATTCATCATACTAACTTGCAAAAGAGATTCAAAGCAAATTAAATTATAACAACAAACTAATTAACAAAATAGAAATGCATGTACAGGAAATAAAGAGAACAATTAATATAAGAAATACATAAACAACCACAAAGAACATATACCAGACTGCTTGTGGGCCCCCTAGCAGGTCGTGGTTACTTCTCAAACGCACACCACGAACTCAACAAAATGAATTGACCATTAAAATGCAGAAACACAATTTTATACAATTCCGGCATTGAAAAATGCAAAAACTGAGTCAAAATCGTTTTTGGCTCTAACACACGACTTTTTCTACTGCTTAACAATTATCTGACCACCACGGTGGTATTAATAATTTTTACAGACTAAGTGGTCGACCACAGGAGGTTCGAACCACTTCTAAAATTGACAAATTTCATTAATGGTTCCCTAACTGCTGAAACAGAGCGAGCCAATAATCACCCACCATAACAACCCAAAATCAAGTTGTCAAGAGTTCAGTAGCTAGAGGAGACAAGCATGAGGAAAACCCATGTCTTTGATTTGTCCCCCACTGGCTGCCAATACCATAACTGCCAAATCGCCCTCCGTTTTTGTGCAGGAAGAGGTGTTGGACAGAGTGCCAGATCGGGTACCAGAACGAGTGCTGGAAGGACTGTCGGATCAAGTGCCAGAAGTAGAAACATAGTGCATTTTCGCCCTGTAACATCAAAAAATATGAATCAGATCCTTGGAAGTGTAAAAATATGATGAATTATACTCGATACAATCATTAAACATGAATCATATGTACCTTATGTCGATCATACCGTTTTATTATAAAATTCTTCAAAAAGCTCCTTCAAAAGATGAAAAACACATATGTACATGTGGAAAAAGTGTATAATAACCATCATAAAAGTGATCATATCTCGAGCCCAACAAATACCCAAGAAAGAACCTCAAATAGTCATAGGGAAACTGAACAAAATCTAAGAAAAAGCAGAAAACATGGCTAAAAAATTAGTCTGTTACAGGAGGTGCCTCCCCCTGAAAGGAAGACAGGGCATCCAAGGGGTGATGGTCGCTCCCAGATGGCCTAGCAAAGGGTGTCCAGGTCGCTCCGTGGTAGTTAGACAGGGGGTGACCAAGGGGTAATGGTCACTCTGCAGAAGTCATATAGGCTCAAATTTGCTAAAATTTCTCAGAAACAATCATGGTTTTGATGAGCAGAAGGATGCCAAAGAAAAATAACCAAGGTGTAGAAAAATTAAAATGATTCAAAGGGATAGAAACCTAAGAAGAATTCGATGGTTCTCCCTAGTATGGTCGCCAATTTACCATGGTGCGAATTCTCCGTCCGCGGACAATTTGAGTTCCCCTCACTTAGGTTTCCTATAAGTGAGATAACCTCTAAGAAATGGACACTAACATCCTCCTAACTAACTATCATATTTTCTTGCGGGAGGGTTGAGAGAAAAGGAGAGAAGGTATGTGAACCTGATTTTTGATGTTTTTCCTCACCACTCTAATGGTTGAGCTCGGATCCAAGTAGTCCCTTCATGAAGTCAAACCTGTAAGAACAAAGAAACCTTCTCCCACTACTATCTATGATTATGTAATAGCAACCCTACCAATTGAAAACTTACACCAAGTAATCAAATAAACAATAAATGAACAAGAAAGTATAAAAAAAATAGGCCAAGTTCTTATATTCAATGAAAAACAAGAAGTTTACAACTTGATGATGCTTCAATCATCCAAGCTTCCTTCTTCAACCCTTGAACATGAATCCAACTCAACTTCTTCACATAAACAAAGGTTTGGCTCTCCTTAACAAGATCATAAGTTTGATATGCTTCTTTTCCATCCCCTTCTCACTCTGAAATGGCATGGCTATATAGATGCGGGAAGGGTTAACCACTAGGGTAAATCAGAAACATGGTTGAGGGTGGATTAGGTTAGGTTTTGAGTTATCTTCATGGTTATTCTTGCTCCCAAGATTGGATAGAAGGAGGCTCGAATCATATCTTGACGAAAACAAGAAAATAAACCAAGAACCATCCAAAAAGTTCTCAAAAGATGCCCCTAGATTCATGGGATTTGACCAAATCAAGATGGTCGCTCCCCTAGAAGGGCAGACAGAGCAACCATGTCATTTCCCTAACACTGTGTCAAGGGGATGGTCGCTCCCCCAAAGTGAAAATGGGAGAAAACCTAGTCAAATGAAGCCAAGACTGAGTGAAAAAGGCCAAATTGTCAGTGTTTAAAGGTGTCTTATTATTCTTGATTCTCAAGGGGATGTAATGGATCATTCATGCATGGTATTGAGGTGGAAAAACTTAGGAAAAATGTGACAAATATGGTACGACACTTAGTAGAATGGACCATGGCATTTGCGACATCAAGCAGGGTGAAGTGCGACACTTAACAAAGTGAAGTGCAACACTTAACAAAGGGTGACAAAATGGTGTATAACAATAATCCATAAGTATAGGAAAGTGTCTATCCACTCTTTTCTTTGAGCTCCATCCACTTCAAATTAATAAAATGGCCAATACTATGATGGTTTTTGGGGAGACATGTGGGTTAATCTAAAATGCATAACATCTACTCAAAAAATAAAAGTAACTCACATATCACCTCTCTTCCTTCACACCCTATGTCCATATGCATATCTATATCTAAAATCCTAAAGGGTGAGCATATTTTGAAGAAAAAAATTGAAGTTGAAATCACTATTAATAGTGTGGGAAGTACAAGTAAACCCATTGGGGCTATGCTTGTATGGTACTGAGGAAACTTCGTCGAGGCTATGGACGTCTGTTGGCAATGAAGCAATGCCAGGAAAAAAGAGATGAGGAACACACTTATGTAGATATTTGTTTGTTAATAAAAGTGAAAACCTGCGGTCAAACCAAAACTAATATAAAGTGTGCAGCTAGTAAAATAATTTATTTCATTGTTTGGATCTTTGAAAAGGGTGAGTTATATTACAAGTACTAGAAATATTGGGTTATATCTTTTAGAATTTTGGCATCATTGTGGTACCCATGATTATTGGAAAAATGTCTGCAGTTTGTTGAAATTATCTTTAAAACTCAGATCTGAAGTATGGGCCCTAGAATTCTATTGACATAGATAACTAGTTCTTCCAGTGTGTTGCCATTTGTTGTGACCGCAACAAATCCCATTTACTTTTTCTTTTACAAGAGAAAGGAAAGGCCCCCTACTAAAATTTCAAACCTATTTTCTAATCCTCTAATGCTTGAGCCTAATTCTATATATTTTCCTACATTGAGAGAGTTTGGGGTTTTATCTTGATTGATGACTATTTTTTATGAGTGTTGATTATTCCTTTCGATCTATTGATTTCAAATGTCTTCATATGATGTTTCATTGACATTTGTATGATGGAATTAACACATTATTTTCAGACTATTTGTTTATTCTGAAGTGCTTGATGATCTTATGTGGCTACAAGGTTTGATGTTCTATTGCATGTCTTGGATGAGTGTTATTGGATAAATCGATGAATACAGACATAAAATGATCTCCTTAGATCCACCTAGATCTAGAACAAAACGAGACAGGACATGGTGCTTTCCCTAAGTTTCATCATTGAGTTTACTAACAAAGAAGAGATGAGTGACATACCTTTGAATATTACTTCCTTATGTCTTTGTTGTCTCTGCTTCACTCCGGTGCTCTTGTGATATTGATCTTGCAATGGAACACAAACCAACCAAAGTGAAAGAAACAATAGTGTGTTCAATGAAAACCTATACATGTGATCAAGGAGTCATGTAATAAAATGAGAATTATTTTATGGGAAATAAACATGCCACTGTATTATATTAAGTAAAAGTGGAAGATACAACTGAGTTGCCTTGATGTTGCAAGGTTCCCTTTTAGTGGCCCTTTGCTCCAACACACACTTGCTTCAAACTTGCATGAAGATGACCCACAATAGCTTGATGAAACAATGGAGATCTGAAGCATCAATTGAAATAGAGTTCCTCACACAATCTTCAACCTATTCTTTCATAAATTCCTTACTTGATCTTGCTTTCTTTTTGATTAACCTTTTCCATGAGAAATCCATCATTATATAGGAGAAGGAGAGATGGGTAAAGAGATTAGGATGATCCCACCAAATCAGAGAAGCTAGTAGGATCCAAACCATATAGATGCCATCTCATATTCTAGAAGATTCCCTTCTAGAACCTTCATGAACTTCGTCCCTTAGTCTTAAAACACCGCTGCACCCTGTTTATAGAGAAACCTGTGGAAATTCCACAAGCTAGGTTAAGGACAGCCTACAGAAATCAGGCATTTCCGCAATGTGTATTACTCTTAGCCTGCGACGTCCTTCTAAAAAAAAGTTTTGTAGAGGGAGAAACCAATTACTTTTCTCATGCAAAAGATCCTTTTGAGAGCCTGAACACATGCTTGTAGAAATATTACTAGGGTGACCAAAATAATGTGTAACAGAATGACCCCCAAAGTATGAGGCTAAAACTTGTGACAACCGAAATAGTTTTTAAAATGCATATGTGTGACAGGAACAAGGAGCGCACCAATCGGGAACCTGCAAACAACCAAGCATATGTGAAATATTATACCATTTCTGAGGTAGGCATTCCCATTCTTAGATGACAAGTGATTTAAATCATGAATGTCAGTCATGGCCACTAATCATACACTGTGGATCCATGCCATCGAGGTTCTACATAGCCACCAGGAATACACTGTGTATCTATGCTCTAGAAAACTCAAAACCAGACATAGCCATGAGACATACAAAGTGGATCTATGTGTCAATACAAATCATACACACTCCATCACATTCTGGACCAAAATGGTGAGATCCAGGGTCTTCAATCCCGTCATCCATAAGTATGAATATAGCCATTCGATTACAAGTGTTGAAGTCAAACATGGTAGAAACCATGTGATTACCAGTCATTGATGAAAAATGCTAACAAGTAAGAGGGAAAATCACCATTGATGTCAATGACTCCCAAGGTACTTCAGTACAATCCATCGAATGTGAATAAATGAGATGAAGTTGAACACTCGATGAAATATCTCGATTAGGGACCAATGATGTGAATCCACTGTCGAAAGTGAAGAAACCTGCCATTGAGGCATGCAGGTTCTAAGGTACTAAACGATTTCTAAGTTTTGTTCCCGGATGATGAGTTGAAGTCGACAGGAAAATACTCGTCATAGGAGGGCCTTGATGTATCCCCCATCAATGATGTGAAATAAGTAACAGATTAAGGGTAGATAAAAGTATGAAAATGATTTGAAACTGACACAGGGAAGGTCGACATGGTGGGAATTGATAACTGCAGATGGACGACTCGATAGAGGGCTTGTGCAAGGTTGGAATTCTCTTGAACATATGAATGACACGACAATGGTATTGGTAGCATTGACTCAAAGATGACCCAAGATATGAACCTGTAGAAGGTCAAACGAGAGATAAATGGATTTCCCAACCCGGATTCAATGACGAAGGGGGTGTCATGTTCAAGAGTGACTGTTACTGCTACTAACACAAATATAGAGACACATTTCTTTCCCAAATTTTTCCCCACCATTTCTGCAAAGTACCTCTTCATTTTTATGCAAGCTTCAGGAGGATAACATATGCTTGTTGATGTAAGCTCATCCTTCGCACGAGTCCCTCAGAGTATATTTAATGAACCCTAAGAAGCATTGGTTTTGTCCCATGTGGGTATTTCTATGTTTGTTTAACGAGCCCAAAGAGATAAATCTCGAAGGTTTTTCATATTTAGAGAGTCTAAACAACATTTAAAGAGAAATCTCTTAGTTCCTTTTTCATAAATTAGTTTAATGAGACCGAAAAAGTGATAAATTATCGCCCATCAAATGTTTTCTTCAAATACTTTTACGAACGTGAAAAGAACAAGGTCGCTCGATAATCTTTTCATTTTTACTGAGTGTGAAAAGAGATGAAAGGATACTCCATGAGTTTCGCTTTTCGTGTTACCATGATGAGTACAAAAAGAAGACAAAAATATACTCGGTTGAATTCTCATTGATTTATGAGTGCGATGACGAACAAATACTGAGCTTGAGGTTTTTCCTGAAAAACCTAAAAAGTATTTGTACATGTGAAAAACGTAATTTTTTTTTAAGAAAATGATCTGTATTTCATCGTTCAGGCTCCAAGATCATTCATCTATGAAAAATACAACACTCGCAATACCATTAGAACATTAGGTTTTAGGTAAAAATGAATAAAATAATATAAAAATTCAATAGAAAAAGTAAAAAATAAATAAATATAGGTGAAAACCCTTTTTTACCATTTCATTGTCATTTTACCCAAAACTTATCCAAAAACCCCTTTTTTCCTCAAGCTTCCTTTGTCGATTGTGGGAGATATAGACGACCATTTGATGAATGACTTTCGTTAGAAAGGTATTCTTTTGGTCCTCTATCTTTTTCATGGATTAATTTTCTTTTTCACTGGTTAAAAAATAGCGTTTGAGTCAGTTTTTAGGCCGGTAGGTGCGCAGAGGGGCCGCCGCAGGTGGCATATTGGGCCCTGTGGAAACCATAGGTTTCCGCAGGTGGCCTTTGGGTCACCTCAAAAGTTCCACACTGTGCATAAAGCTTCACATGCAGCGAACGAAAATCAAAATTTATTTGGATGCGTTTAACCAATAAAATTTTCCAAGGAAGTTAAAAAGGGTGTTGACTTCTCCCTGTGGCTCTTATGTAGGTTTTGAATTGTCAAAATGTTGGAGTGGAGGGAGAGAGAATACTATGATGATGGTCACATTGCCGGAAATGACCTGGGCATAGTTAATTCCCTCCAGTAATGCGGGCTCTTGAAATTATTCAAGATCCAAGGCATGAGGGCCCAACTGAGTTTTCTTAAGTACTTGGTCCACATGTGGGATGTGGATCAGCAGGTGTTCGATGTGGGAGTCCACACACTCGCCCTATATACCAAATATATCTATTTTTTGAGGGGGTTATCATGCTGTGGATCTCATGAGACTTTGAAAGGTGGTAAAGGGGGTAGTTTACCGACGAGTGAGTATGTCCGCCGATATTGTGATCCCGATGCTAAGAGACGCAAGGGAAAAGTTTCCATTAGGGGTGTCCGAGATTTAACCCTACAGAATATCCTGTTCAATATTGCATGTATGGTGGGGAGTGCATCTTCTCACATGGCCCTCCAAAGCTACTTCCAGTATGCAGTGGATTTAATGGAGCCCTAGATATTCAACTGGTTTGAAGGGGTTCTTCGCAGTATGAAGAAACAACTGACAAAGTGCAAGAGAGGTGACCTGAAGAAATTTGGGTACAGATCCATTTTAGTGTCCTTCTTCCTCGAGAGGGTTCCTCACTTACATTTAAAGGTAGAGTGGGGCCTGTTGGCCCCATAGGATCCAAGGATGAAAAGATGGTGCGACCTCATGGCTTGGCACGTGGTGGGCCCTATTGTCAAATACAACAATGTATTCTTTGATTGGTTGAGGCCTCAACTACTGATGGTAGACGATTATGCCTATGCTTCTTTGGATTTTAGAGGTGATCCATACTTGGTTCTACCCAAGGATTCTCAATGGGGGAACTTAGGTAAGAAGCACATTTTGTTTTTATAATGTTTTTGTAAATTTTGAAATATGAAATGCTTTTTATGTTTTTAATCTGAGAACTAATAAAAAAATATTTGATAATGCAGATGTAGGACCGCAACAGCCTCTAGGTACATCCCTGTTCAGAGATGAGGGGAAATAGTTAAGGCAGTAGGATGGGATGTTGGTGACTATGAGGCGATTGAGCAGAACCTAGAGGGTTTGACAGGATGTCCCGGATATCTCCATCGACGAGATCCCGAGACGATATCAACGCCATACTGTAGGCGTATCTTGTTCTATTAGTCGACTTCTTCGTAGGGTGGCACGGGAAGTTGTGTGTTATCGTGAGAAACATCCTTGATGCTATTTTGTATATGAAGCCATGCGCTTCAAATTTTGATATTCTTGGTCTTTAGAAAAACACTTTTTTGTAAAAAACTTTGATCGTTATATATACATGAGGCTTCTACCGGCTTACTTTGATTTATGTACAACATGTGATTAGATTTTATAAATGTCTCAAATGTCTGTCTAACACATAATTAGCTAATGCATCTATTAATGTATTTAGACATCTAGGAATTTGTTGATATTCAATATAATCAAAATGGTGTTCCAAGAGGCGAATTCGTAAATATACCCTCAACAAAGTAGGACTTTGGATAACATAGACATTACTTAACTATAGTACTACTAGTTGCGATTCGATTCATACGACAAGGTGACAGATTCCAAGTGAAATAGCGTCAGTCAACAATTCAATGACTTCACTATATTCCGTGATATTGTTAGTTGCACGACCGAGGTAGACACGATGTAGACTGATTAATTCGTTCGTAGGCACGTAGATTGCCCAAGCAACAGATGCTAATTTCTGAGTACTATGACTAGCACCATCGATGAAGCCAATGTAGGGTAGCGAAGACACCGACATCTGGAAACCAAGCACAACGCAAGGTAAGCAGTTGGGGGTCAAAACCAAATAACGAAAAATCACACAAAAGTAGCACACAAGAGTAGCACACAAGAGTATGATACAATAAAATACAAGCAATCATACAAAAATAATCTAATCATAGTACTTCTTCAAGTAAAGCCCATTTCTGGGTTCACTCAAAGGAATGCCTTCATAATCCACTAAATCATGAGCTCCTTTCTCCAACACTCGTTTGACGATATAAGGGCCTCGCTACATAGCCTTGAATTTTCCGGCCCCTAGTAAATCATGATCTTGTTCGTAGAGGAGAACTAGATCACCTTCAGAGAAAAAATGTGGCTTGACATGCTTGTCGTATTGGGCTTTGACATGATTTTTCCGAGCTTCAATAACCAGGGTGGCATCACGTCGGGTTTCATCTAATTGCATTAGGTACAATAGACGTTCCTCTTCGCTAGAAGTGTTGGGAAGAAGTTCAAAATACAGATTCAAAGATGGTATATCGCATTCAATTGACATGACAACTTCGATACCATACACTAATTGGAAAGGTGTAAATCCCATGACAGACTTCACGGATGTCCGATAGGCCCATAATGCTGAAAACAACATTGTGTGCCAACTTGTCTTATGAATTCCTATTATCCGTCGAAGCATAGTGATAAGAACTTTGTTTATCGCTTCAACTTGGCCATTGGCCTGTGGGATATAGGGGGTTGAGTTTTCATGCCGAAAACCCAACTTTTTAGTAAGCTCAGACATCATGAAATTTTGAAAATGGCTACCGTGATCAGTGACGATAGCTTGCGAGATTCCAAATCGAGTGATGATATGATTGAATATGAACATGGCTGTAGTTTTCCTGGTATTATTGAATGTAGGCATCACCTCGGCCCATTTAGTGAAATAATCCATGGCTATGATGATGTATCCATGCCCCCCAACCGAGTGAGGGTTACATGTCATGAATTCAATGCCCCATTTTGCGAAAGGACCAACGTAAGATACAGGTTTTAAAGGAGCGGGATGAGAGCTTATCTTGTTATTATACGTTTGACAAGCGTGACACTTTTGGAAAACAATAATACAGTCTTTAAACAAAGAAGACCAGAAGTACCCTATTCGTAAGATATTTTGGGTAGTGGCATACCCAGACATATGACCACCACATGATCTAGAGTGGCAGTCATTAAAATCTTTCTCAACCTCATCATAGGTGAGACAACGTCAAAAAATAGAGTCAACACCACGGTGATAAAAAGTGTCACCGAGAATTATGTATTGACGGGCTTGATATCATATAAGACGATGGTTTGTGCTAGAAAGGTCGGGCTGGAAATTTTGATTCTGGAGATAGATGATCATATCTCCGTACCAAGTGTCATTGGAACTAATCAAAAAAATGGATTCATTAGGCAAGGAATCCTCTGCCACGTTTTCTGTCTCAATGGAGGGAAGGTCACATATTAGTTCGGTGAAAACCAATGATTTCTTAGACTTAGCACGTTCAAACTCTAAGTAGAACTCCTAGAGAATTACTATCCATTTGGAGTAATTTCCCCCTAGCAATTGGCGCGTAAGGATATGCTGCATAGGGTTGCAATTGGAAATAACAGTGGTCCTTCATAATAGGATATAGTGACACTGTTAAGAACCAAAGACTGAATACAAAATATCACAATAGATCCAAAGATATCTGAATACAATCACCACACAAGATCTATGAAACCATATAGAAAACCACAACTTTATTATAGAAA
>JZKD02S0759215.1:0-14811 GCA_000966675.3 Picea glauca
GCAAAAACTTATATTTAATAATTCAACTCATGAAGAAGAGAAATTTGCCATTCACAAAATGAATTAAGCAATTGCTACGTTTTTTAAATGCTTGGAAGAAATCAGAAATGGATTACAATGATTAAATTATATCATTTTCACATGATTAAGATATCTGACGTAGTCATTAACCAGATACAAACTGATATACACAACATGAAACAAAATATTGATATAATGAGAAGCTAAAGCTGTAACAAAACACCAAATTCTGCCTCAGTCTGTATTAAAATTCCATGTACTTGTTCTCCCACGAATGAGGATGTCCATGATTACAAAAATGACAGGTATTTATAAGTCTCTCCACAGGGTAAAACCTCCCCGTGGATAATATCAAACTGTTTTACATAATCTGGGAGATATCCCAAAATCAACTAAACTAGGAAACTAAAATGCAAGTGAAATCTTTGAAATATCCCCTAACTGCTCATCAAATTCATTGCAATTTCGAATTCATCTGCAATAGATAAAAGATAACAAGTTATAAAGGTATTTCATTTACAAAACAATAAAAATTTGATTCTACAGACTTAGCTACAAAATCATCTGATTCTGTAGCTAGTCTAAAATAGCATACATGATCAAATAGAAATCAAATCAAATCTGTTTAAAAGAATGAACTCCAATTTTCTTTCAATGGATCATTTAAAACGAATCACTAACGATTCAAATGATTTTATCATTCAATATAAAACATAATCAAAAGTGATTTAATCGAAATAGGGGTAAGGATACTTTGTTTCATTTTACCATAAAATTGGGTCAAACAGTAACAAGACTGTTTCATATCAAATGAAATCCATAGTGAGTCATATCATGTGTGATACGATCTAATCCAACACAACCATAATCCATTCGTTATAGCTATAATAATGTAGCGTAAGATTCATGTTGTTTTAATTAAATACAAAGATGGAAAGACTGTTACAATCATGGGTAAATAAGACATTCATAACAACATCAACCAAAATTTTCCATAGATTTCGATCGCTGAGCGTTACACAGTCAACAGACAGGATCAAATAATGATCACAACCATCATCAGATTGACAGAAATGATAATTGTAAACTGGGCAACAATCGAAACAAATCGTGACTGAGTTAAATATAGAATAATAGTGAATCCAATCTCCTTTTACAAATCAACTTGTAACTGAATATTCATTGTCATTACAAATCCAACTGATAAAAGGGTCGATCTAACAGCAGACCAAAATGAATTAACCGGTTGGGTTTCACATAACCCTTACGAATTGAATCCATTCACGATTTGGGTGAATTTGTATAGAATCAAAAAACAATCCAAACTGTATTCGAGTTGGTCGAAAGCCACATGGACATAAAACCGTAACAACTAACCATATCATAATTGTTACCAATTATAGCATATACATTATAACAAAATCAAAACAAAATGCGATTGTGTTTAGAATCGAAATATGAGAAACAACTTGTGTCTATCAAATGACTTCAATCAACAATAGAGCATTCATTTTGGCTAAATCAAACAACTCAAATCCATACCAAATCAATCAAATCAATTAAAATCTAATCGAAACTAAACTGGGAAATGAAATTCCATTCAGTCAAAGAAAGGCTAAGTATACAATGTAATGAAACCAATCAATGCTGAACAGAGCTATTCAAAATAAATTTGAATCATTATATAAACTCATACTATTTACAAAAAAGATTGATATTACACATACTTGTGTGACGACGAGGCTATCCAATTATGCCAGCTTAGAATTCACCATAGCCATGGCCGATTCCACATTTTTAAACAAAATGGAGCTTGTCATTCTTTGTCTCTTATCAGTGGTCTGTAGCTCGGCCTTTTGACGGGTAAGCAATGTAACCTGGTCCTCCAAAGATTTAATATTTGACTGTAGCATCGGCACATCGAGATAATATCTCTCTAACCATGAGCCACATTGATCGCAGGGTAGCATTGTAGGCTTCGACAGAGCAGGAGAGGGTTTAGATGAATGACCGGGGGTTTCACTAGGCAGCTTAATGCCTGGGTAGTTAGGGTCGTGTTGCAAGCAAGGTGGTAGGTTTGACATGAAGTCATACGAGGGTTTGGCACACAAACCTTCCGAATAGGGGTACTCACTAGCTAGAAAATGCTCCACTTCCGAGTCAAAATCCTCACTCAACACAATAGGGTTTAGTTCGACAGGAGGTTTCAGCTTATTCCTTGCCATTCGAGAGATTAAACATGCATTCTTTTTGCCTTTGGCGTTTGCAGTGGGTTTGACTTTGGGTTTCTTGCTCACAGGCTTAACAGTTTCGACATCCTTGGTCACAGAGTGGGGTAGGTCGGTAGGTGAGTTGGGCAAGGGTTTAGGTAAAAGAATGATGTAGGGTACCGAGGGTATAGTCTTGTCCTCGGTAACCACATATTTGTCCACCTGTGGAGGATTCAAATCCTCAAAATCATTTCGAGCAAGGAAATCGTTCCAACAGTCTCCGTGTAACCCCAAATGATAGACAACAATCATTTTAACCAACCAATAGTGAAAGAGGCTGCCATCAACCTGGTTCCTTTTGTATTTCTTAGACATTTTGAACATGCTTCTATGAAAATAGTACGGCATATTTAGCTGATAACCCATAAAAACCATAAGCAAACGAAGGTGGTGTAAGAAAACAAAACCATACCGACCTTCGCATGTGATAAACTGTTTGATAATCATCAATAGGTCATGCCAACGCTATTTAAGCATGGTCATAGGTAAACCTTTGTCACAACAGCCAACCTTACGCGACTGGAAGAGCAGTGTCCAAGGGACCTCTTCCACTTTGCAATTATTGGACCATCGTTGTCCAGTGGTAGGAAAACCCGTAGCAAGACTGATAAACTGCTTGTCAATTTGCAATTGAACAGCGCCGACCTTGGCTCGACATCCATCAAAGGTCATGGTGAATTGCCTAACCATGCAGAGGTTAAAACCTTCAAATTTTTGTAAGAACGGGAGCCACCCATTGTCCTCGAGGTCACTACGGGCACTGTCGAACATCAATAGAGCTTGGCTACCATTCGGTTCAGCCCTCACAACTGGATCCATGGTGCGAGCACATGGTAAGGGTTTGGTTCAAAAACACCAGCACACAGGAGCAGAGTCATCTGGTTTAACCACTATGAACGATCAAAGGGGAAGCATTAATGTGTGCATGCGAGGGTGGTGGAATCACTTAACGCCATGCAAAATAGTAATGGCAAAGTACAACCGGTGAATTAACCCACTGTTGAAACAATTATAACATAGTTCAAACCTTACTATTCAGCCAACCCAAAAATCAAACGATGAACGATAACCAATGCGCCATTGTAATATTTCAAACCATTGTCATTCAACGTAAAATCAAAACCCAAATGTTTAACCAATGCGCCATTGCATAAATGTTTAATCAAAGGTTTTAAAACATTGTGACAATCGATTTCATAAAATTGACAAGCCAAGWGCTATAACAATAAGGAYCACATCATATATATAAAAACAAAAATAAACCATGACCCCTATGTAATTCAATGACTAGGCAAGTTTCAAAAAACATAAATGTTCATGCTCAATGCCTTACCAGTTTAATAAAATCCAGTTGTGCAATCAAAGTAAGAACAGACAAATAGACATAGTTCAAAAATACTTACAGCCACTTAATGATAAACCAAAGGTAAGTGCCACTCAAAATATCACTAAAAGATCATGATAGTTCAAAGAACGATGGAGGAGTTTTCATGCTTACAGTCGTGAAAACTAAATGGAGACCAATTTGCAAGTGTCACAAGAAATGAAAATATCGTTTATTTGCAAAATGCGACGAAAATTTGAAGTTCAGAGGACATAGGTGTAGGCAACTTATAGGGCAATAGAAAAAATTGTATTGGCTTCCAATAACTTCTTGCAAAGAAAGTATTACTCTATTTCTTCTAAGCTTTACGAGTCGAAACATACCCTGTCAATGAAGCCCTTGCAGACTGTGTGCATACCTTACACCATCTCATGAAGAAAAGCGATTTAAATTCTTATGAAAGCATTTCAAAGCCACATACACTCGTAGCAAGATTCATTCATTCTTGAAAATATTAAGGCAATAACAGAGAAATTGCAAACACTATTCACAACATACATTGGATCAATTTTTCTCTGTTATCTTCATTCAAAATCAAGAAAATGGTTACAACTGAAATCAAAGCAACAACTACTACTCTGAGATTCCTACTTGTCAATAATTCTCGTAACCCCTCTTTTGGGCGTACAAAATCTCTCTTTATACAAAAGAAACAAACTAACTACTATCTAATTGCAGTTACATTGAGACTAAGGTTAAGATCCCAAGTCACATGTGCTCATTTTGTCTCCACGCATGTGATCTTTCCTCTTTTGTTTCCTATCACTTAAAAATATTTGCAGTACTGGATAGAGTTTGAGACTCTGTATTGGCTCTCAAGCACTGAGTTGTCTTGCCACATGTACTTGTTGATGATGCTCCTGCATCATACTCCCCCTAGACAAAAATTCATGGACTCTTGTCCATGAGATCCTGTACCGACTTTCCATGCTTATGGATATCAACTTCACTTTCCCAACTGGCATCTTCTATTGGGTGTCCCTTCCACTTGACTAGATATTCAAAACAAGTCTTCCTCTTGGTCTTCTTACCAATCCTTTGATCAACGATCTTTTCCATCTGTGGTTTTTATGCTATAGGCATTTGTTTCTCCCACTGAATGTTCCCTTGATCTGCTGATCCCTTTGTGTCATCCTTCCTGTAAGGATACAGGTTTGAGATGTTGAATATGGGTGATATTTCCACATCATCTGGCAACCCAATATCATAGGCATTGACATTAAACTTCCTCAAGATCTTAAATGGTCCTATCTTCTTCATCTTTAGCTTGTTATATGTCCCCCTAGGGAACCTTTCCTTCCTGAGATGTGCTAGAACCTGATCTCATATTTCAATTTGGAGTTCTCTGTGATGTTGATCAACTCTGCGTTTGTACTCTTGGCTAGAATTCTACAACTGCCCCCTGATCTGGTTATGGAGCTTCTACATTTCTGTAGAAAAATATTCTGCTCCAACGCTTCTAATCTCACTCTGTTCCAAGTCTCTCAAATCAGATACTCACCTGGGTTGCATTCCATACAATATTTGGAATGGGATCTTCCCAGTGCTCCTATTTGGTGAGATGTTGTATGCAAATTCTGCTTGTGGTAGAATCTGATCCCATTGATTATGGTGCTCACTGACCAGACTCCTCAATAATTTTCCTAAACTTTTGTTTACCACCTCAGTATTCCCATCTATTTGAGAGTGATAAGCTGAGATAAAGGATGAATATATCCCCAAATTCTTCCACATTATTCTCCAAAAATGACTAACAAATTTCGTGTCTCTATCCAATATAATGCTTCGGGGTAGGCCGTGAAGTCTCACAACTTCCCTGAAAAATAGGTTTGCAACATGTGTTGCATCACTGGTATTCTGACATGGGATACAGTGTGCCATATTGGAAAATCTATCCACCACCACAAATATGGAATCACATCCTTTTTGTGTGCTTGGTAGTCCCAACAAAAAATCCATGCTTATTGCATCCTAAGGCCTCTCTGGTATGGAAAATGATTGATACAATGCACTGTTCTGTCTCTTACCTTTTTCATGTTGGCATATTCTGCATCTCTTCATGAATTTTATTACATCTATTCTCATACCTAGTCAATAGTATGAACTTCTCAACTGCACAAATGTCTTATCATGGCTGAAATGTCCACCCAATCCTCCACTATGTTTTTCCTTCAAAAGGTTATCCCTCATTGAGCATTTTGGTATGCACAATTGATTTCCCTTGAACAACAATCCATATTGAATCATATACTCTATCCACTAGCTCCTATATCTCAACACAGGATTCGTTCATGCTTCATATGCTTCCTTGAAGTCTGGATCATCACTGTACATTTCCTCAGGGTGTTCAAACCCTAAGGTCTTTACCTAGAATTCCTGTAGAGTCAAGCATCTCTTTCTCAATGCATGAACAACTTTGTTAGCATTCCCAACAATATGTTTTATGACAAAAGTAAAAATTTTCATAAAATCAATCCACTTCGCATGCCTCTGATTCAATTTTTCCTGTCTGGTTATGAATTGTAAATCTTGGTTATTGCTATACAAGATCAATTCTTGTGGGACAAGGTAATGTCTCCATTTCTTCAGGGCTTGGATTATGGCATAAAACACCTTGTCATAGGTGGAGTATTTTCTCTTAGTCTCATTCATCTTCTCAATGAAGTAAGTAATAGGTCTATTGTCATGGCTCAAAACTCCCCCAATTGCAATGCCACTTGCATCACACCTTACCTGAAACGTCTTCTCAAAATTTGGAAAGACCAGAATTGGTCACTCCGTTACTTTCTCCTTCAATGTATTGAATCTCTTCTTGGCCTCCTCTGTCCATTTAAAATACTTGTGCCTCTTCTTCTCTGTATCCATCCTTGGTGCACAAATTCCACTAAAATATATAATGAACTTCCTATAGAAACTCGCTAATCCATGGAAGCTTCTTACCTCAAACATGCTCCTCGGTGACGACCATTCTTTGATTTCTTTCACCTTCTCTAGATCCATCTTCAGTTCATTTGAAGAGATCGAAAAACCCAAGTAAAAGAGTTATGTCTTCATAAAAGAGGACTTCTTCAGGTTTATCTACAACTTCTCCTACTGTAGTCTCCTCATCACTAATGTTAGGTACCTCAAATGCTCCTCTTTAGTCTTGCTAAAGATCAATATATCATCTATATACACAACCACAAACTTGCCAATGAAATATTTTAGTATTTCATTCAACAACCTCATAAAATTACTCGGAGCATTGGTTTAGACAAATGACATAACAAGCCACTCATACAAACCTTCATTGGTATTAAAGGTTGTCTTCCACTCATCACCTTCCATCATTCTAATTTGGTGATATCCACTTTTCAAATCTATCTTAGAAAATAAATTTGCTTCACTTAAACAATCCATCAAATCATCTATTATTGTCAAAGGGAATCTATACCTAATAGTGATCTTATTGATGGCTCTTGAGTCTGTACACATTCTCCATCCTCCATATTTCTTTGGACACAACACAATAGGTAATGTGCATGGACTCAAGATCTCTCTGACTAAACCCTTGTCTAACAATTCATGGACTTGGTTCTTTACCTCCTCATTCTCTCGAGGTGTTAGTATGTAATATGCTTTGTTTGACATACTTTCTCCTAGTATCAAATCGATATGATGACTGATACTTTTGATGGGTGGCAATGAGTTAGGTAGCTCATCCACCACTATGTCAGAAAAATTATCCAATAATTCCTGAACTTCTTTAGGCAAATCATCCATTGAAGTACTTGTTTCCTCTCGGTTTCCTCACTACAACAAACTACATCTCTTGTTCTTTTTTGACTTCTTTAAGGAGTTCCTTCCAACCCATGAGGAGTATGCTTGTGTTGGCTTCCTCTTTTACTTTCTTCTCCTCTATTGGAAGCAACATGTGTTTTCTACCATTATTTTCCAAGGTGTATGTATTCTTCCTCCCATCATGAATGACATTCCTGTCAAACTGCCATGGTCTTCCCCAAAAAATATGGCAAACATCCATGGGAATTACATCACACACAATTTCATCCCTATATAATCCTATCTTAAATTCAAGCTAGCATTGTTTAKTAACCATTACCTAGTGTCCTTTCTGCAAACATGAKACTTTATATGGYTCTAGGTGTGYATTTGTMTMTAGATCCAATTTATCCACCATATCYRTGGATACTAAGTTATCAGTGCTCCCATTGTCAATTACCAYCTTGCATATTATGTCTTTAGTCTTGCAAGTTGTCCTAAATAGACTGTTCCTMTGTACTAGATTTTTAACTTTTGCCTCTGGTTTTAAGAGAACCTTTCTCATCATCAGGGATGTTCCATYCTCTACTCCCTCTGCTTCAACATTCTCTCTTTGTGMTTCTRAAATGTGAGCRTCTCCTCCTTATTTCTTTTTCTCRGGGCATTCCCAAGACACGTGCCTTGTCTTTCCACATGCATAACATATTATTCCTCCTCTGCCTCTTCCTCTAGAAGAGTTTCTTCCACCACCCTATCTTCCTCRGGAACTTCCTCTTCTTTCCAAGTGACTGTGTGGAGTTCCAGCCTCGTCTTTGGAATTATGTGCCTTGTCATGGGAAACTCCCTTGCCTTTGTTCGGGGYTGATATTTTACCTCTACCTCATTGGATTTGTTTTCTGGCCAGCTTCTCTTCTACCTTTAGTGCAAATTGATAAGAATCCTYCACTGTCCTTACCAAAATCATGYTGAGCTCATCTTGGATTTCATACCTCAGGCCATTYATATATCTGGAAACTTTTTCTTCATCCCGCTCTCTTTTTCCAACTCTGATGTTCAACTTGTAGAACTCCTCTGTGTATTATTTKACTGTCATACCCTTCTATMTCAAATTCGACAACTTCCTRAACATATTGATTTGATAATCTTTGGGMATGAATTTAGCCTTCATCTTGGCTACCATTCTGTCCCAATTATTTATCTTCTATTTTCCTCTACYTCTCCTCTCAGCCTGCAGTTCATCCCACCACAGTGCTGCATGTYGTTTAATCCCAGTGACAACATGTCTCACCCTTTTCTCCCCATCGACATCTTCATAATCGMAATATTTTTCAATGCATCTTATCCAATCCAACAAGTCTTTAGCATCCAAATTTACTTCATACRTTGGKACCTCTATMTTGGMTCTAGCTCCCAATCTAACAACTGCTCTTAGCAAGCGTTCTTTGACAACGTGTTCTCCCRYAGATTCTTCGACTTCTACATATTCKCTCTCTGCATCACTGACATMTCTAGCATCAAGTGATCTTCTTTGTGTTGCTTCCATCGCTTCCAACCTTGCATGAAGTTCTTGCATCTCTCTTTATACAACGTGATTGGAATAAGGTGGCTCCCCTCTCCTTCTTGGTGAAATTGTGTTGACCATCTCTTACACACAGAGTACAACTTCGAGTTCTTTTTCTCATTCACCTGAAATCTACAGATGAAAATCAACTCTCATACCACTTGATCCAGACCCACCTTCTCTCCTAAGGACTGCGTGACCTCCCAATCTAGGATCGATCAAAAAACTAAGTTTGATTGACTCTTTGGCTCTCAAGAACCTCAAATCCACTTAAAAAACCCTCTTTCCCTTAAAGCACAGGTTATATGGAACCCACGACTTTCTCCTTAATGCCTTTAAGCTTCAACATGTTTAGATGCTAACTCTCTTGGTTAAACCCCTCCCTTTATGTGACTAAGACTGTGACTAGTCGCCTAATAGAAAGGCACGTCATGACTTCATGTATCGAGCCTTTTCATGCGAGTCACTTTGACTCCCCCGACTTCTGAAATCCCAACAAGAGGCTAGCGCATCCTAGCCCCTCTATTCCCCTTCACCGATGTGGCCCTTCACTATGACTGTGGGCCAATATTTTGAGCACTTCGTGATTTTTTCTTTCACGATTTCGCACTTTGTGAATCATCTCCCTAGACAATCAATGGTCCATATCTCTCCTTGATCCGATGGCTCAGATCAAATCTTCACAGTTTCAAGTTTTGCGAGTTCCCCAAACTCTTACCTCTGATTTCCCAAGTTGCAAAGTCCTAACAAAACCATATCTATGGTTCAAATCCCTCCTTCGATCAACATCTATGATCTTATAATGATTTTATGATTCACGACTTTGGAGTCTCCTTGCCTCCATTCTCCTGATAGATGAAATTGCGATGGAACTGGGTCAACGATCCAGATCTCCCCTTTGATCAACAACTTAGATCATGTCATGGTTTCATGTTTCACGAGTTCTCACGACTCAACCTTTGAGTCATTCGAGTCACGAGTTAGCAAAATGCCGATCTCTCGCCATGTTCCCTCCTTGACAACAGATGGCCTTGATGATTTCAGAACGATCAACGATTGTGATATTTTTGCAAATTCCCACTTCGCGAATCCTCACAACTGTGATCTTTGACCTTTCCACTCTGTGATTCAGCGAAATGATGATCTCCCACCACGTGTCCTATCTTGAGGGATGGTTTTGATGATTTCATAATTTCGTGACCTTGTTCCTCCTGTGTACTTTCAAATATTTAATGTTAGTGCACTTTACCTTGATCAGACGACTATGATCTGTTTTTTCTCAGATTAAATAGTTGAGATATTTCCTCCTCTGCACTTTCTCCTTGTTGTCTAGATGCTGATCGGATGGTCCATATCTTCCCTCTAAGATCAATCTTTTTTCAGAATTAGAAGATTTTCGAAAGGATTTAAAGGCTTTGAACTTTATCCTTCCCGCGAGTACATTTCTTGGATCTCGTTCGAGCTTATTGTAAAGTGCTACTCCTCCTGATCTTGGTCTCTTCAAATATTTGGATCTCCCAAGAACTTCTTTCTTTTCTGGGAAATTCATCAAACTCAGATCCAAAGGTTCTTGAAAAAAATCCTTTCTCGCCTTCCTGACGTTCTTCTGATCTCATCCTTCGACTTATTTATGGATTCTCTTTGAATCTTCATCGAATTCTAGGTCTGTTCACTCTTTTCAATAGATGTTTACACAATATTCTAGTTCTTGCAACAACTATGCAATCCTTGCAGTAGTTGCTTTACACTTCCTGCAAAGAAAGTCTTATGCTATTTCTTCTGAGATTTACGAGTCGAAACAGACCCTGTCAATGCACCCCTTGCGGAATGTGTGCACACCTTGCACCAAATCACAAAGAAAATAGGTTTAAATTCTTATGCAAGCATTTCAAAGCCACATATACTCATAGCAAGATTCATTCATTCTTGAAAATATTAAGAAAACAACAAAGAAATTTCAAACACTATTCACACTGGATCATTTTTTCTCTGTTATCTTCATTCAAAATCAAGAAAATGGTTACAACTAAAATCAAATCATCAACTACTACTATGAGATTCCTTCTTGCTCATAATTCTCGTAACCCCTCTCTTGGGCATACAAAATCTCTCTTTATACAAAAGAAACAAACTAACTACTATCTAATTGTGGTTACATTGAGACTAGGGTTAACCTCCCAAGTCATGTGTGCTCATTTTGTCTCCATGCTTGTGATCTTTCCTCTTTTGTTTTCTATCGCTTCAAAATATTTGCAGTACTGGCTAGTGTTCAAGACTCCAGATTGGCTCTCAAGTGCTGAGTTTTCCTGGCGCGTGTACTTGCTGACGATGCTCCTACATCAGAAAGGAACATACATCCACTGGCCAATAAAGGGAAAGTTGTGGATGCAATGGGAAACATGTTGGTACAAGGGCATGTAGAAGAACAAGAGTTTCTAGGTTTGTATGCAGTGTATAATTCTCTCAGTGGGCCATTATTCCTGTTACAAGAGCCTTACTTTGACCTTAATAAAAGCATCATTGGATTGGTTTTCTTTTGGGGTTTTTCAAGGGGTTTACCCGAATCTTGGTGTTATTATGTGCTTGATTTGGTTTCCTTGTTTATACTTCTTCTGCATGTTTAGTTGATTAATCAACTATGATTTTAGTAGATAAAGTGATTTTATTTTGAGCTAACTACCGGGTGTTGAGTAGAGTGGTAAAGGATCAACATGGTATGAGTGCATACCAATGGTTGAATCCACTTGGAAACAAGATCTCAACATGGTATCAGAGTTGAAGCCTTGAATAAAAAAGGTAGAATCATATATGAAGGGAAGAAACCAAGAGGACAGATATTATCAGGTAGATAACCAACATAGGAAATCAAAGTACATATTTTCATGGAAACAAGATTATTGGGTAGAACATGTGTTTTTGTAGGGGCATCCGTGGGTCACAATGTATATAGGCATGAACATCCATGGGTCATAGAAGGAAAATGCAGGAATATACATGGATCAAAGAAGGACAAGTCATAGAAAAGCCATGCATGATAGTAAAAGGTAGTTCCAATAGAGGGTTATGATATCAGATCTTGAAAATGGTGAACACATTGAAGATTGAGGATATGCTAGAAGGGGAAACAAATTTCTAGGCTTGGAAGGAAAGGATTATTCTTATGTTAGAGGAGAATAACCTCAAAGAGTATGTTGAGCCTGGGGTTGGAGATCCTATGGATCCAAAAGAATTGGTAGTTTATAAGAAGAAGGAAGTGAAGGCCAAGAAGGTGTTTCTAGAATCAATGAATGCTCACTTGATTCCACACATTTCCAAGAAGAAATATTTCAAGGAAATGTATTATGCTTTGGTGAGTCTATACCAAAACAAGAATATATCTAGGTTCCTACATTTGAAGCACCAAATTCAAGTTGTTAGGAAGTACAGTGAAGACATGGTTGTGAATTATCTTATGGAAATTACACATATATGAGATCAACTTGAATCTTTTGGTGAGACAATACAAAATGTCGAGTTGGTGAATATAACATTGAGAGTTCTTCCCAAGTATTCAGAACCTTTTATGCAGGAGATATGTGCATGAGAGATAGTGATAGTTTTTGATAGAATATGGACTGATTTTATTTAGGAGGAGACTCGGTTAGAGTCTAGGGATGGTTTGAAGAGGAGACGTGATGAGAAATTTTCTCTTGCTAGTCAGGAAAGGAAGGGAAATTTCAAGAATATTTCCAGTGGAGAGTCAACCGCTCAATATGGAAAGAAGAATAAGGACATGAGAAAAGTCAAGTGCTTTGCATGTCACAAGTTTGGAAATTATGCAGGGAAATGTATGCATAGGAAGAAGGGGGTAAATGAAACAAAATCAGAGCTAGTTGCGTCGACAAAGGCTCAAGTGGATGATTTTTGAAATAAGTTTGAATAGAAAAAGTTCTTACTAGTTTCTCAGAATTTAGTGGGAATCATATAAGTTGATGCATGGTTGATATACACTAGAGCTACATGTCATATGACATGAGCATGTGAGGTGTTCGAGAGCTTCACAGAGTATAACTCAGAGATGCATGTGGAATTTGGTATGGGGACTAAGCATGCAGTGAAGGGATTTGGAACAATGCCATTCCATATGGAGTCAGGAGGCACATTGAGAGTGCAGGATGTGTTATGGGTTCCAAAACTCAAGAGGAGTGTGATTTCAGTCTCAATTATTGAGAAGAATGGATTTGAAGTAGCGTTCCAGGATGGAAAGGAACTCATTATGCCTAGAGGATATAGCTTATAAAAATCATCTTTCTTTAGATTTAGAGAGAGAAAATTGTATAGGCTAAAGGGATAGCCTATGAGAGAAATTTCCAACATGATGGTGATAGAGAACAGGGAGCAATTATCTCTGAAGGTCAAGCAGCTTAGAGGGAGTCGAATTTTATGTTTAGGTGGGAAGGAGTAGCCTTACAAGTTAGTCAAGAAGGATTCATGGTACGAGATGGACATGTAGGATGCTCAGGAGTAGGATAATTCTAGGAGCATGTTAAGAGGTAATGAGTCTTTGGAGATAGGTTAGACCATCATGAAATAGATAGCTTCTATGTCAAAGGGAACAACCAATCAAGTGTATTGTAGAGCAGTCATGGTAGCATATTTCGTAGTGAAGATACAAAAAAGTCTAGGTGGGAGAAGTACCTTCTTCACTAAGAGGGAGTGTTGATGTTTTGGTAGAATCATACAAGTACTGGCACAAAGGCATGTGTTTTTCATGTGGAAGTAGTAAAAAATATTCTAGTCTTGAGTTTACTTTACCTAGAAGGAATTAATTAAAGTAAAATTATATTTATTAGTGAATTGATTTATTTAAGGACATGCTTAGCATGCAACATGTAATCTAAATATTAAGTGGGTGTGAGAAGTAATATAAACCATAGATCACTTTGAAGATTAGAAATAGATTGTAACTCATGATTATAAAAGCAAGTCTTGGGTATAGGAGAAGTCACTTGTATTGAGGGAGTTGACATGGTCGGGAATTTTGATGAGAGGTTGAGGTCAAGAGACTTTGAGAGGAAGTAACTTGGTGAGAGATGACGGTAGGGATTTGTGTGATATACACATGTAAGAGACTTGCTGAGAGACCAAATTTGAGGATAACAAAGAAGGAATTTTTATAATAAGGAATGTAGGATAAAAGAAGGAATTTTTCTTACAATAGAGTGAGGATATATCATTGGTTGGGTGAAGAGAGTTCATACAAGTATTTATGAGAGGGTTGGATCACAAAGGATCATGATCCAAGATCTTGATAGGTGGAGAAGGACTTCCATACAAAGGTCATATAGGTCAAGGAGGAGAGAGAGAAGAAGTAGCCATAGGTGGAGTTCAAAGGACATAGACCATAGGGAAGAGTCGAGTCATATGGAGGTTACCATACATGATTTCCCTACACATCCGTGGGTCTTAGAGGAGAGAGTTGCGCATATCTACAGGTTAGAGAAGGGAAAGGCGTGGACATTTGTGGGCTAGAGAAGGAAAAGTCATGGATGCATTGGGAAACATGTTGGTACACGGCCATATAGAAGCACATGAGTTTCTAGGTTTTTTTGCAGTGTATAGTTCTCTTAGTGGGCCATTATTCCTGTTATAGGGGCTCTAATTTGTCCTTAATAAAAACATCATTGGATTGGTTTTCCCTCTGTTGTTTTTTCAGGGGTTTACCTGAATCTTGGCGTTCTTATGTGGTTGATTTGGTTTCCTTGTTTATGCTTCCATGACATGTTTTGTTGATTAATCAAATATGATTTTAGTAGATAAAGTAATTTTATTTTGAG